>JANJGN010003004.1:0-53259 GCA_026770705.1 Isurus oxyrinchus
ACTGGAGGCAGGAGCAGGCGTCCGGAGATGATCCATCGTTGTGACACTGAACCCAGGGAATGGCCAGACACACACCCACCACATGGAAGGGGAGCGTCACAGGGAGTCTCTCCCCGGGGATAGGGTGGGATTTGGCTCTGCTCCAACCGACAAACACTGCAGCACTCCCGCAGTACTGACCCTCAGACAGTGCAGCACTCCCTCAGTACTGACCCTCCAACAGTGCAGCTCTCCCTCAGTACTGACCCTCTGACAGTGCAGCACTCCCTGAGTACTGACCCTCAGACAGTGCAGCACTCCCTCAGTACTGACCCTCACACAGTGCAGCACTCCCTCAGTACTGACCCTCTGACAGTGCAGCACTCCCTCAGTACTGACCCTCACACAGTGCAGCACTCCCTCAGTACTGACCCTCACACAGTGCAGCACTCCCTCAGTACTGACCCTCACACAGTGCAGCACTCCCTCAGTACTGACCCTCACACAGTGCAGCACTCCCTCAGTACTGACCCTCACACAGTGCAGCTCTCCCTCAGTACTGACCCTCCGACAGTGCAGCACTCCCTCAGTACTGACCGTCTGACAGTGCAGCACTCCCTCAGTACTGACCCTCCAACAGTGCAGCACTCCCTCAGTACTGACCCTCCAACAGTGCAGCACTCCCTCAGTACTGAACATCCGACAGTGCAGCACTCCCTCAGTACTGACCCTCACACAGTGCAGCACTCCCTCAGTACTGACCCTCACACAGTGCAGCACTCCCTCAGTACTGACCCTCCAACAGTGCAGCACTCCCTCAGTACTGACCCTCCAACAGTGCAGCAATCCCGCAGTACTGACCCTCTGACAGTGCAGGCACTCCCTCAGTACTGACCCTCCAACAGTGCAGCACTCCCTCAGTACTGACCATCCGACAGTGCAGCACTCCCTCAGTACTGACCCTCACACAGTGCAGCACTCCCTCAGTACTGACCCTCCGACAGTGCAGCACTCCCTCAGTACTGAACATCTGGCAGTGCAGCACTCCCTCAGTACTGAACCTCTGACAATGCAGCACTCCCTCAGTACTGACCCTCCCACAGTGCAGCACTCCCTCAGTACTGACCCTCTGACAGTGCAGCTCTCCCTCAGTACTGGACCCTCTGACAGTGCAGCACACCCTCAGTACTGACCCTCCCACAGTGCAGCACTCCCTCAGTACTGACTCTCTGACAGTGCAGCACTCCCTCAGTACTGACCCTCCAACAGTGCAGCACTCCCTCAGTACTGACCCTCCCACAGTGCAGCACTCCCTCAGTACTGACCCTCTGACAGTGCAGCTCTCCCTCAGTACTGACCCTCTGACAGTGCAGCACACCCTCAGTACTGACCCTCCCACAGTGCAGCACTCCCTCAGTACTGACTCTCTGACAGTGCAGCACTCCCTCAGTACTGACCCTCCAACAGTGCAGCACTCCCTCAGTACTGACCCTCCCACAGTGCAGCACTCACTCAGTACTGACCCTCTGACAGTGCAGCACACCCTCAGTACTGACCAACCGACAGTGCAGCACTCCCTCAGTACTGACCCTCCGACAGTGCAGCACTCCCTCAGTACTGACCCTCTGACAGTGCGGCACTCCCTCAGTACTGACCCTCCGACAGTGCAGAGGGTGAGGAGAGGGAGAGTTGGAGAGGGTGAGGAGAGGGAGAGTTGGAGAGGGCGAGGAGAGGGAGAGTTGGAGAGGAGAGGGCGAGGAGAGGGAGAGTTGGAGAGGGCGAGGAGAGGGAGAGTTGGAGAGGGCGAGGAGAGGGAGAGTTGGAGAGGAGAGGGCGAGGAGAGGGAGAGTTGGAGAGGGCGAGGAGAGGGAGAGTTGGAGAGGGCGAGGAGAGGGAGAGTTGGAGAGGAGGAGGGCGAGGAGAGGGAGAGTTGGAGAGGGTGAGGAGAGGGAGAGTTGGAGAGGGCGAGGAGAGGCAGAGTTGGAGAGGGCGAGGAGAGGGAGAGTTGGAGAGGGCGAGGAGAGGGAGTGTTGGAGAGGGCGAGGGGAGGGAAAGATGGAGAGGGCGAGGTGAGGGAGAGTTGGAGAGGGTGAGGAGAGGGAGAGTTGGAGAGGGCGAGGAGAGGGAGAGATGGAGAGGGCGAGGGGAGGGAGTGTTGGAGAGGAGAGGGCGAGGAGACGGAGAGTTGGAGAGGGCGAGGTGAGGGAGAGTTGGAGAGGGCGAGGAGAGGGAGAGTTGGAGAGGGCGAGGAGAGGGGGGAGTTGGAGAGGAGAGGGGCGAGGAGAGGGAGAGTTGGAGAGGGCGAGGAGAGGGAGAGTTGAGTGTGAGGAGAGGGAGAGTTGGAGAGGACGAGGAGAGGGAGAGTTGAAGAGGAGAGGGCGAGGAGAGGGAGAGGTGGAGAGGGCGAGGAGAGGGAGAGTTGGAGAGGGCGAGGAGAGGGAGAGTTGGAGAGGGCGAGGAGAGGGAGAGTTGGAGAGGGGCGAGGAGAGGGAGAGTTGGAGAGGAGAGGGCGAGGAGAGGGAGAGTTGGAGAGGGCGAGGAGAGGGAGTGTTGGAGAGGGTGAGGAGAGGGAGAGTTGGAGAGGGCGAGGAGAGGGAGAGTTGGAGAGGAGAGGGCGAGGAGAGGGAGAGTTGGAGAGGGCGAGGAGAGGGAGAGTTGGAGGAGGGCGAGGAGAGGGCGAGTTGGAGAGGAGAGGGCGAGGAGAGGGAGAGTTGGAGAGGGCGAGGAGAGGGAGAGTTGGAGAGGGCGAGGGGAGGGAAAGATGGAGAGGGCGAGGTGAGGGAGAGTTGGAGAGGGTGAGGAGAGGGAGAGTTGGAGAGGGCGAGGAGAGGGAGAGATGGAGAGGGCGAGGGGAGGGAGAGTTGGAGAGGGCGAGGAGAGGGAGAGTTGGAGAGGGCGAGGAGAGGGGGATTTGGAGAGGAGAGGGAGAGGAGAGGGAGAGTTGGCGAGGGCGAGGAGAGGGAGAGTTGAGTGTGAGGAGAGGGAGAGTTGGAGAGGGCGAGGAGAGGGAGAGTTGGAGAGGAGAGGGCGAGGAGAGGGAGAGTTGGAAGAGGGCGAGGAGAGAGAGAGTTGGAGTGGGCGAGGAGAGGGAGAGTTGGAGAGGGCGAGGAGAGGGAGAGTTGGAGAGGAGAGGGCGAGGAGAGGGAGAGTTGGAGAGGAGAGGGCGAGGAGAGGGAGAGTTGGAGAGGGTGAGGAGAGGGAGAGTTGGAGAGGGCGAGGAGAGGGAGAGTTGGAGAGGGTGAGGAGAGGGAGAGTTGGAGAGGGCGAGGAGAGGGAGAGTTGGAGAGGGCGAGGAGAGGGAGAGTTGGAGAGGGTGAGGAGAGGGTGAGTTGGAGAGGGCGAGGAGAGGGAGAGTTGGAGAGGGTGAGGAGTGGGCGAGTGGGAGAGGGTGAGGAGAGGGTGAGTTGGAGAGGGCGAGGAGAGGGAGTGTTGGAGAGGGCGAGGAGAGGGAGAGTTGGAGAGGGTGAGGAGTGGGCGAGTGGGAGAGGGCGAGAAGAGGGAGAGTTGGAGAGGGCGAGGAGAGGGAGTGTTGGAGAGGAGAGGGCGAGGAGAGGGGAGAGTTGGAGAGGGTGAGGAGAGGGAGAGTTGGAGAGGGCGAGGAGAGGGAGAGTTGGAGAGGAGAGGGCGAGGAGAGGGAGAGTTGGAGAGGAGAGGGTGAGGAGACGGAGAGTTGGAGAGGGCGAGGAGAGGGAGTGTTGGAGAGGGCGAGGAGAGGGAGAGTTGGAGAGGGCGAGGAGAGGGAGAGTTGGAGAGGGCGAGGAGAGGGAGATTTGGAGAGGGCGAGGAGAGGGAGAGTTGGAGAGGGTGAGGAGAGGGTGAGTTGGAGAGGGCGAGGAGAGGGAGTGTTGGAGAGGGCGAGGAGAGGGAGAGTTGGAGAGGGCGAGGAGAGGGAGAGTTGGAGAGGGCGAGGAGAGGGAGAGTTGGAGAAGGTGAGGAGTGGGCGAGTGGGAGAGGGTGAGGAGAGGGTGAGTTGGAGAGGGCGAGGAGAGGGGAGTGTTGGAGAGGGCGAGGAGAGGGAGAGTTGGAGAGGGTGAGGAGTGGGCGAGTGGGAGAGGGCGAGAAGAGGGAGAGTTGGAGAGGGCGAGGAGAGGGAGTGTTGGAGAGGAGAGGGCGAGGAGAGGGAGAGTTGGAGAGGGTGAGGAGAGGGAGAGTTGGAGAGGACGAGGAGAGGGAGAGTTGGAGAGGAGAGGGCGAGGAGAGGGAGTGTTGGAGAGGAGAGGGCGAGGAGAGGGAGTGTTGGAGAGGGTGAGGAGTGGGAGAGTTGGCGAGGAGAGGGCGAGGAGAGGGAGAGTTGGAGAGGGCGAGGAGAGGCAGAGTTGGAGAGGGTGAGGAGAGGGAGAGTTGGAGAGGGCGAGCAGAGGGGAGAGTTGGAGAGGGCGAGGAGAGGGTGAGTTGGATGAGGGCGAGGAGAGGGAGAGTTGGAGAGGAGAGGGCGAGGAGAGGGAGAGTTGGGGAGGGTGAGGAGAGGGAGAGTTGGAGAGGAGAGGGCGAGGAGAGGGAGAGTTGGAGAGGACGAGGAGAGGGAGAGTTGGAGAGGGCGAGGAGAGGGAGAGTTGGAGAGGGCGAGGAGAGGGAGTGTTGGAGAGGGTGAGGAGAGTGGAGAGGGGGTGGTGAGGGAGAGGAGAGGAGAGTTGGAGAGGAGAGGGCGAGGAGAGGGAGTTGGAGAGGAGAGGGCGAGGAGAGGGAGAGTTGGAGAGGAGAGGGTGAGGAGAGGGAGAGTTGGAGAGGGCGAGGAGAGGGAGAGTTGGAGAGGGCGAGGAGAGGGAGAGTTGGAGAGGAGAGGGTGAGGAGAGGGAGAGTTGGAGAGGGCGAGGAGAGGGAGAGTCGGAGAGGGCGAGGAGAGGGAGAGGGGAGGAGTTGGAGAGGGCGAGGAGAGGGAGAGTTGGAGAGGGCGAAGAGAGGGAGAGTTGGAGAGGGCGAGGAGAGGGAGAGTTGGAGAGGGCGAGGAGAGGGAGAGTTGGAGAGGGCGAGGAGAGGGAGAGTTGGAGAGGGCGAGGAGAGGGAGCGCAGGAGGAGGGCGAGGAGAGGGAGAGTTGGAGAGGAGAGGGCGAGGAGAGGGAGAGTTGGAGAGGAGAGGGCGAGGAGAGGGAGAGTTGGAGAGGGCGCGGAGACGGAGAGTTGGAGAGGGTGAGGAGAGGGTGAGTTGGAGAGGGCGAGGAGAGGGAGAGTTGGAGAGGAGAGGGCGAGGAGAGGGAGAGTTGGAGAGGGCGAGGAGAGAGAGAGTTGGAGAGGGCGAGGAGAGGGAGAGTTGGAGAGTGCGAGGAGAGGGAGAGTTGGAGAGGGCGAGGAGAGGGAGAGTTGGAGAGGGTGAGGGGAGGGAGAGTGGGAGAGGAGAGGGAGAGTTGGAGAGGGCGAGGAGAGGGAGAGTTGGAGAGGGTGAGGGGAGGGAGAGTGGGAGAGGAGAGGGAGAGGTGGAGAGGGCGAGGAGAGGGAGAGATGGAGAGGGCGAGGAGAGGGAGAGTTGGAGAGGAGAGGGAGAGTTGGAGAGGGCGAAGAGAGGGAGAGTTGGAGAGGGCGAGGAGAGGGAGAGTTGGAGAGGGCGAGGAGAGGGAGAGTTGGAGAGGGCGAGGAGAGGGAGAGTTGGAGAGGGCGAAGAGAGGGAGAGTTGGAGAGGGCGAGGAGAGGGAGAGTTGGAGAGGGCGAGGAGAGGGAGAGTTGGAGAGGGCAAGGAGAGGGTGAGTTGGAGAGGGCGAGGAGAGGGAGAGTTGGAGAGGGCGAGGAGAGGGAGAGTTTGAGAGGAGAGGGCGAGGAGAGGGAGAGTTGGACAGGGTGAGGAGAGGGAGAGTTGGAGAGGGCGAGGAGAGGGAGAGTTGGAGAGGAGAGGGCGAGGAGAGGGAGTGTTGGAGAGGGCGAGGAGAGGGAGAGTTGGACAGGAGAGGGCGAGGAGAGGGAGAGTTGGAGAGGGCGAGGAGAGGGATAGTTGGAGAGGGCGAGGAGAGGGAGAGCTGGAGAGGGCGAGGAGAGGGAGAGTTGGAGAGGAGAGGGCGAGGAGAGGGAGAGTTGGAGAGGAGAGGGCGAGGAGAGGGATAGTTGGAGAGGGCGAAGAGAGGGAGAGTTGGAGAGGAGAGGGCGAGGAGAGGGAGAGTTGGAGAGGACGAGGAGAGGGAGAGTTGGAGAGGGCGAGGAGAGGGAGAGTTGGAGAGGAGAGGGAGAGTTGGAGAGGGCGAGGAGAGGGAGAGTTGGGGAGGGCGAGGAGAGGGATAGTTGGAGAGGGCGAGGAGAGGGAGATTTGGAGAGGGCGAGGAGAGGGAGAGTAGGAGAGGGCGAGGAGAGGGAGAGTTGGAGAGGGTGAGGAGAGGGAGAGTTGGAGAGGGCTAGGAGAGGGAGAGTTGGAGAGGGCGAGGAGAGGGAGAGTTGCAGAGGAGAGGGCGAGGAGAGGGAGAGTTGGAGAGGGCGAGGTGAGGGAGAGTTGGAGAGGGCGAGGAGATGGAGAGTTGGAGAGGAGAGGGCGAGGAGAAGGAGAGTTGGAGAGGACGAGGAGAGGGAGAGTTGGAGAGGGCGAGGAGAGGGAGAGTTGGAGAGGGCGAGGAGAGGGAGAGTTGGAGAGGGCGAGGAGAGGGAGAGTTGGAGAGGGCGAGGAGAGGGAGAGTTGGAGAGGGCGAAGAGAGGGAGAGTTGGAGAGGGCGAGGAGAGGGAGAGTTGGAGAGGGCGAGGAGAGGGAGAGTTGGAGGAGGGCGAGGAGAGGGTGAGTTGGAGAGGGCGAGGAGAGGGAGAGTTGGAGAGGGCGAGGAGAGGGAGAGTTGGAGAGGGCGAGGAGAGGGAGAGTTGGAGAGGGCGAAGAGAGGGAGAGTTGGAGAGGGCGAGGAGAGGGAGTGTTGGAGAGGGCGAGGAGAGGGAAGGTTGGAGAGGGCGAAGAGAGGGAGAGTTGGAGAGGGCGAGGAGAGGGAGAGTTGGAGAGGGCGAGGAGAGGGAGAGTTGGAGAGGGCGAGGAGAGGGAGAGTTGGAGAGGGTGAGGAGAGGGAGAGTTGGAGAGGAGAGGGCGAGGAGAGGGAGAGTTGGAGAGGGCGAAGAGAGGGAGAGTTGGAGAGGGCGAGGAGAGGGAGAGTTGGAGAGGGCGAGGAGAGGGAGAGTTGGAGAGGGCGAGGAGAGGGTGAGTTGGAGAGGGCGAGGAGAGGGAGAGTTGGAGAGGAGAGGGCGAGGAGAGGGAGAGTTGGAGAGGGCGAGGAGAGAGAGAGTTGGAGAGGGCGAGGAGAGGGCGAGTTGGAGAGTGCGAGGAGAGGGAGTGTTGGAGAGGGCGAGGAGAGGGAGAGTCGGAGAGGGCGAGGAGAGAGAGAGTTGGAGAGGGCGAGGAGAGGGAGAGTTGGAGAGGGCGAAGAGAGGGAGAGTTGGAGAGGGCGAGGAGAGGGAGAGTTTGAGAGGAGAGGGCGAGGAGAGGGAGAGTTGGACAGGGTGAGGAGAGGGAGAGTTGGAGAGGGCGAGGAGAGGGAGAGTTGGAGAGGAGAGGGCGAGGAGAGGGAGAGTTGGAGAGGGCGAAGAGAGGGAGAGTTGGAGAGGGCGAGGAGAGGGAGAGTTTGAGAGGAGGAGGGCGAGGAGATGGAGAGTTGGAGAGGGCGAGGAGAGGGAGAGGTGGAGAGGGCGAAGAGAGGGAGAGTTGGAGAGGGCGAGGAGAGGGAGAGTTGGAGAGGGCGAGGAGAGGGAGAGTTGGAGAGGGCGAGGAGAGGGAGAGTTGGAGAGGAGAGGGCGAGGAGAGGGAGATTTGGAGAGGGCGAGGAGAGGGAGAGTTGGAGAGGGTGAGGAGAGGGAGAGTTGGAGAGGGCGAGGAGAGGGAGAGTTGGAGAGGGCGAGGAGAGGGAGAGTTGGACAGGAGAGGGCGAGGAGAGGGAGAGTTGGAGAGGGCGAGGAGAGGGATAGTTGGAGGAGGGCGAGGAGAGGGAGAGCTGGAGGAGGGCGAGGGAGAGGGAGAGTTGGAGAGGAGAGGGCGAGGAGAGGGAGAGTTGGAGAGGAGAGGGCGAAGAGAGGGAGAGTTGGAGAGGAGAGGGCGAGGAGAGGGAGAGTTGGAGAGGACAAGGAGAGGTAGAGTTGGAGAGGGCGAGGAGAGGGAGAGTTGGAGAGGGCGAGGAGAGGGAGAGTTGGAGAGGAGAGGGAGAGTTGGAGAGGGTGAGGGGAGGGAGAGTGGGAGAGGAGAGGGAGAGTTGGAGAGGGCGAGGAGAGGGAGAGTTGGGGAGGGCGAGGAGAGGGAGAGTTGGAGAGGGCGAGGAGAGGGAGAGTTGGAGAGGGCGAGGAGAGGGAGAGTTGGAGAGGAGAGGGAGAGTTGGAGAGGGCGAAGAGAGGGAGAGTTGGAGAGGGCGAGGAGAGGGAGAGTTGGAGAGGGCGAGGAGAGGGAGAGTTGGAGAGGGCGAGGGCGAGGAGAGGGAGAGTTGGAGAGGGCGAAGAGAGGGAGAGTTGGAGAGGGCGAGGAGAGGGAGAGTTTGAGAGGAGAGGGCGAGGAGAGGGAGAGTTGGACAGGGTGAGGAGAGGGAGAGTTGGAGAGGGCGAGGAGAGGGAGAGTTGGAGAGGAGAGGGCGAGGAGAGGGAGAGTTGGAGAGGAGAGGGCGAGGAGAGGGAGAGTTGGAGAGGGTGAGGAGAGGGAGAGTTGGAGAGGGCGAGGAGAGGGAGAGTTGGAGAGGGCGAGGAGAGGGAGAGTTGGAGAGGAGAGGGCGAGGAGAGGGAGAGTTGGAGAGGGCGAGGAGAGGGATAGTTGGAGAGGGCGAGGAGAGGGAGAGTTGTAGAGGGCGAGGAGAGGGAGAGTTGGAGAGGAGAGGGCGAGGAGAGGGAGAGTTGGAGAGGAGAGGGCGAGGAGAGGGAGAGTTGGAGAGGGTGAGGAGAGGGAGAGTTGGAGAGGAGAGGGAGAGTTGGAGAGGGCGAGGAGAGGGAGAGTTGGGGAGGGCGAGGAGAGGGAGAGTTGGAGAGGGCGAGGAGAGGGAGAGTTGGAGAGGGCGAGGAGAGGGAGAGTAGGAGAGGGCGAGGAGAGGGAGAGTTGGAGAGGGTGAGGAGAGGGAGAGTTGGAGAGGGCTAGGAGAGGGAGAGTTGGAGAGGGCGAGGAGATGGAGAGTTGGAGAGGAGAGGGCGAGGAGAAGGAGAGTTGGAGAGGACGAGGAGAGGTAGAGTTGGAGAGGGCGAGGAGAGGGAGAGTTGGAGAGGGCGAAGAGAGGGAGAGTTGGAGAGGGCGAGGAGAGGGAGAGTTGGAGAGGAGAGGGCGAGGAGAGGGGGAGTTGGAGAGGGCGAGGAGAGGGAGAGTTGGAGAGGGCGAGGAGAGGGAGAGTTGGAGAGGAGAGGGCGAGGAGAGGGGGAGTTGGAGAGGGCGAGGAGAGGGAGAGTTGGAGAGGGCGAGGAGAGGGAGAGTTGGAGAGGGCGAAGAGAGGGAGAGTTGGAGAGGGCGAGGAGAGGGAGAGTTGGAGAGGGCGAGGAGAGGGAGAGTTGGAGAGGGCGAGGAGAGGGAGAGTTGGAGAGGGCGAAGAGAGGGAGAGTTGGAGAGGGCGAGGAGAGGGAGAGTTGGAGAGGGCGAGGAGAGGGAGAGTTGGAGAGGGCGAGGAGAGGGAGAGTTGGAGAGGGCGAGGAGAGGGAGAGTTGGAGAGGGCGAGGAGAGGGTGAGTTGGAGAGGGCGAGGAGAGGGAGAGTTGGAGAGGGCGAGGAGAGGGAGAGTTGGAGAGGGCGAGGAGAGGGAGAGTTGGAGAGGGCGAAGAGAGGGAGAGTTGGAGAGGGCGAGGAGAGGGAGTGTTGGAGAGGGCGAGGAGAGGGAAGGTTGGAGAGGGCGAAGAGAGGGAGAGTTGGAGAGGGCGAGGAGAGGGAGAGTTGGAGAGGGCGAGGAGAGGGAGAGTTGGAGAGGGCGAGGAGAGGGAGAGTTGGAGAGGGTGAGGAGAGGGAGAGTTGGAGAGGAGAGGGCGAGGAGAGGGAGAGTTGGAGAGGGCGAGGAGAGGGAGAGTTGGAGAGGAGAGGGAGAGTTGGAGAGGAGAGGGCGAGGAGAGGGAGAGTTGGAGAGGGTGAGGAGAGGGAGAGATGGAGAGGGCGAGGAGAGGGAGAGTTGGAGAGGGCGAAGAGAGGGAGAGTTGGAGAGGGCGAGGAGAGGGAGAGTTGGAGAGGGCGAGGAGAGGGAGAGTTGGAGAGGGCGAGGAGAGGGTGAGTTGGAGAGGGCGAGGAGAGGGAGAGTTGGAGAGGAGAGGGCGAGGAGAGGGAGAGTTGGAGAGGGCGAAGAGAGGGAGAGTTGGAGAGGGCGAGGAGAGGGAGAGTTGGAGAGGAGAGGGCGAGGAGAGGGAGAGTTGGACAGGGTGAGGAGAGGGAGAGTTGGAGAGGGCGAGGAGAGGGAGAGTTGGAGAGGAGAGGGCGAGGAGAGGGAGAGTTGGAGAGGGCGAAGAGAGGGAGAGTTGGAGAGGGCGAGGAGAGGGAGAGTTTGAGAGGAGAGGGCGAGGAGATGGAGAGTTGGAGAGGGTGAGGAGAGGGAGAGTTGGAGAGGGCGAGGAGAGGGAGAGTTGGAGAGGAGAGGGCGAGGAGAGGGAGAGTTGGTGAGGGCGAGCAGAGGGAGATTTGGAGAGGGCGAGGAGAGGGAGAGTTGGAGAGGGTGAGGAGAGGGAGAGTTGGAGAGGGCGAGGAGAGGGAGAGTTGGAGAGGTCGAGGAGAGGGAGAGTTGGAGAGGGCGAGGAGAGGGAGAGTTGGAGAGGTCGAGGAGAGGGAGAGTTGGAGAGGGCGAGGAGAGGGAGAGTTGGAGAGGAGAGGGCGAAGAGAGGGAGAGTTGGAGAGGAGAGGGCGAGGAGAGGGAGAGTTGGAGAGGGCGAGGAGAGGGAGAGTTGGAGAGGAGAGGGCGAGGAGAGGGAGAGTTGGAGAGGGCGAGGAGAGGGATAGTTGGAGAGGGCGAGGAGAGGGAGAGTTGGAGAGGAGAGGGCGAAGAGAGGGAGAGTTGGAGAGGAGAGGGCGAGGAGAGGGAGAGTTGGAGAGGGCGAGGAGAGGGAGAGTTGGAGAGGGCGAGGAGAGGGAGAGTTGGAGAGGGCGAGGAGAGGGAGAGTTGGAGAGGGTGAGGAGAGGGAGAGTTGGAGAGGGCGAGGAGAGGGAGAGTTTGAGAGGAGAGGGTGAGGAGAGGGTGAGTTGGAGAGGGCGAGGAGAGGGAGAGTTGGAGAGGAGAGGGCGAGGAGAGGGAGAGTTGGAGAGGGCGAGGAGAGAGAGAGTTGGAGAGGGCGAGGAGAGGGAGAGTTGGAGAGGGCGAAGAGAGGGAGAGTTGGAGAGGGCGAGGAGAGGGAGAGTTTGAGAGGGCGAGGAGAGGGAGAGTTGGAGAGGGCGAGGAGAGAGACATTTGGAGAGGGCGAGGAGAGGGAGAGTTGGAGAGGAGAGGGCGAGGAGAGGGAGAGTTGGAGAGGGCGAGGAGAGAGAGAGTTGGAGAGGTCGAGGAGAGGGAGAGTTGGAGAGGGCGAGGAGAGGGAGAGTTGGAGAGGGCGAGGAGAGGGAGAGTTGGAGAGGGCGAGGAGAGGGAGAGTTGGAGAGGGCGAGGAGAGGGAGAGTTTGAGAGGTGAGGAGAGGGAGAGTTGGAGAGGGCGAGGAGAGGGAGAGTTGGAGAGGGCGAAGAGAGGGAGAGTTGGCGAGGGCGAGGAGAGGGAGAGTTGGAGAGGGCGAGGAGAGGGAGAGTTTGAGAGGTGAGGAGAGGGAGAGTTGGAGAGGGCGAGGAGAGGGAGAGTTGGAGAGGGCGAGGAGAGGGAGAGTTGGAGAGGAGAGGGCGAGGAGAGGGAGAGTTGGAGAGGGCGAGGAGAGGGATAGTTGGAGAGGGCGAGGAGAGGGAGAGTTGGAGAGGGCGAGGAGAGGGAGAGTTGGAGAGGAGAGGGCGAGGAGAGGGAGAGTTGGAGAGGAGAGGGCGAAGAGAGGGAGGGTTGGAGAGGACGAGGAGAGGGAGAGTTGGAGAGGGCGAGGAGAGGGAGAGTTGGAGAGGGCGAGGAGAGGGAGAGTTGGAGAGGAGAGGGCGAGGAGAGGGAGAGTTGGAGAGGAGAGGGCGAAGAGAGGGAGGGTTGGAGAGGACGAGGAGAGGGAGAGTTGGAGAGGGCGAGGAGAGGGAGAGTTGGAGAGGGCGAGGAGAGGGAGAGTTGGAGAGGGCGAGGAGAGGGAGAGTTGGAGAGGTCGAGGAGAGGGAGAGTTGGAGAGGGCGAGGAGAGGGAGAGTTGGAGAGGGCGAGGAGAGGGAGAGTTGGAGAGGGTGAGGAGAGGGAGAGATGGAGAGGGCGAGGGGAGGGAAAGATGGAGAGGGCGAGGTGAGGGAGAGTTGGAGCGGGCGAGGAGAGGGAGAGTTGGAGAGGGCGAGGAGAGGGGGAGTTGGAGAGGAGAGGGCGAGGAGAGGGAGAGTTGGCGAGGGCGAGGAGAGGGAGAGTTGAGTGTGAGGAGAGGGAGAGTTGGAGAGGGCGAGGAGAGGGAGAGTTGGAGAGGAGAGGGCGAGGAGAGGGAGAGTTGGAGAGGGCGAGGAGAGGGAGAGGTGGAGAGGGCGAGGAGAGGGAGAGTTGGAGAGGGCGAGGAGAGGGAGAGTTGGAGAGGGCGAGGAGAGGGAGAGTTGGAGAGGGCGAGGAGAGGGAGAGTTGGAGAGGGCGAGGAGAGGGAGAGTCGGAGAGGGCGAGGAGAGGGAGAGTTGGAGAGGAGATGGCGAGGAGAGGGAGAGTTGGAGAGGGCGAGGAGAGGGAGAGTTGGAGAGGAGAGGGCGAGGAGAGGGAGAGTTGGAGAGGGCGAGGAGAGGGAGAGTTGGAGAGGGCGAGGAGAGGGAGAGTTGGAGAGGAGAGGGCGAGGAGAGGGAGAGTTGGAGAGGGCGAGGAGAGGGAGAGTTGGAGAGGGCGAGGAGAGGGAGAGTTGGAGAGGAGAGGGCGAGGAGAGGGAGAGTTGGAGAGGGCGAGGAGAGGGAGAGATGGAGAGGGCGAGGGGAGGGAGAGTTGGAGAGGGCGAGGAGAGGGAGAAATGGAGAGGGCGAGGGGAGGGAAAGATGGAGAGGGCGAGGTGAGGGAGAGTTGGAGAGGGCGAGGAGAGGGAGAGTTGGAGAGGGCGAGGAGAGGGGGAGTTGGAGAGGAGAGGGCGAGGAGAGGGAGAGTTGGCGAGGGCGAGGAGAGGGAGAGTTGAGTGTGAGGAGAGGGAGAGTTGGAGAGGGCGAGGAGAGGGAGAGTTGGAGAGGGCGAGGAGAGGGAGAGTTGGAGAGGAGAGGGCGAGGAGAGGGAGAGTTGGAGAGGGCGAGGAGAGGGAGAGGTGGAGAGGTCGAGGAGAGGGAGAGTTGGAGAGGGCGAAGAGAGGGAGAGTTGGAGAGGGCGAGGAGAGGGAGAGTTGGAGAGGGTGAGGAGAGGGAGAGTTGGAGAGGTGAGGAGAGGGAGAGTCGGAGAGGGCGAGGAGAGGGAGAGTTGGAGAGGAGAGGGCGAGGAGAGGGAGAGTTGGAGAGGGCGAGGAGAGGGAGAGTTGGAGAGGAGAGGGCGAGGAGAGGGAGAGTTGGAGAGGGCGAGGAGAGGGAGAGTTGGAGAGGGTGAGGAGAGGGAGAGTTGGAGAGGGTGAGGAGAGGGAGAGTTGGAGAGGAGAGGGCGAAGAGAGGGAGAGTTGGAGAGGGCGAGGAGAGGGAGAGTTGGAGAGGGTGAGGAGAGGGAGAGTTGGAGAGGGCGAGGAGAGGGAGAGTTGGAGAGGGCGAGGAGAGGGAGAGTTGGTGAGGGCGAGCAGAGGGAGATTTGGAGAGGGCGAGGAGAGGGAGAGTTGGAGAGGGCGAGGAGAGGGAGAGTCGGAGGAGGGCGAGGAGAGGGAGAGTTGGAGAGGGCGAGGAGAGGGAGAGTTGGAGAGGGCGAGGAGAGGGAGAGTTGGAGAGGGCGAAGAGAGGGAGAGTTGGAGAGGGCGAGGAGAGGGAGAGTTGGAGAGGGCGAGGAGACGGAGAGTTGGAGAGGGCGAGGAGAGGGAGAGTTGGAGAGGGCGAGGAGAGGGAGAGTTGGAGAGGGCGAAGAGAGGGAGAGTTGGAGAGGAGAGGGCGAGGAGAGGGAGAGTTGGAGAGGGCGAAGAGAGGGAGAGTTGGAGAGGGCGAGGAGAGGGAGAGTTGGAGAGGGCGAGGAGAGGGAGAGTTTGAGAGGTAAGGAGCGGGAGAGTTGGAGAGGGCGAGGAGAGGGAGAGTTGGAGAGGTCGAGGAGAGGGAGAGTTGGAGAGGGCGAGGAGAGGGAGAGTTGGAGAGGGCGAGGAGAGGGAGAGTTGGAGAGGGCGAGGAGAGGGAGAGTTGGAGAGGGCGAGGAGAGGGAGAGTTGGAGAGGGCGAGGAGAGGGAGAGTTGGAGAGGTCGAGGAGAGGGAGAGTTGGAGAGGGCGAGGAGAGGGAGAGTTGGAGAGGGTGAGGAGAGGGAGAGTTGGAGAGGGCGAGGAGAGGGAGAGTTGGAGAGGGCGAGGAGAGGGAGAGTTGGAGAGGTCGAGGAGAGGGAGAGTTGGAGAGGGCGAGGAGAGGGAGAGTTGGAGAGGAGAGGGCGAGGAGAGGGAGAGTTGGAGAGGAGAGGGCGAAGAGAGGGAGAGTTGGAGAGGGCGAGGAGAGGGAGAGTTGGAGAGGGCGAGGAGAGGGAGAGTTGGAGAGGGCGAGGAGAGGGAGAGATGGAGAGGGCGAGGTGAGGGAGAGTTGGAGAGGGCGAGGAGAGGGAGAGTTGGAGAGGGCGAGGAGAGGGAGAGTTGGAGAGGGCGAGGAGAGGGGGAGTTGGAGAGGAGAGGGCGAGGAGAGGGAGAGTTGGCGAGGGCGAGGAGAGGGAGAGTTGAGTGTGAGGAGAGGGAGAGTTGGAGAGGGCGAGGAGAGGGAGAGTTGGAGAGGAGAGGGCGAGGAGAGGGAGAGTTGGAGAGGGCGAGGAGAGGGAGAGTTGGAGAGGGCGAGGAGAGGGAGAGTTGGAGAGGGCGAGGAGAGGGAGAGTTGGAGAGGGCGAGGAGAGGGAGAGTCGGAGAGGGCGAGGAGAGGGAGAGTTGGAGAGGAGAGGGCGAGGAGAGGGGGAGTTGGAGAGGGCGAGGAGAGGGAGAGTTGGAGAGGGCGAGGAGAGGGAGAGTTGGAGAGGAGAGGGCGAGGAGAGGGAGAGTTGGAGAGGGCGAGGAGAGGGAGAGTTGGAGAGGGCGAGGAGAGGGAGAGTTGGAGAGGGCGAGGGGAGGGAAAGATGGAGAGGGCGAGGTGAGGGAGAGTTGGAGAGGGTGAGGAGAGGGAGAGTTGGAGAGGGCGAGGAGAGGGAGAGATGGAGAGGGCGAGGGGAGGGAAAGATGGAGAGGGCGAGGAGAGGGAGAGTTGGAGAGGGCGAGGAGAGGGGGAGTTGGAGAGGAGAGGGCGAGGAGAGGGAGAGTTGGCGAGGGCGAGGAGAGGGAGAGTTGAGTGTGAGGAGAGGGAGAGTTGGAGAGGGCGAGGAGAGGGAGAGTTGGAGAGGAGAGGGCGAGGAGAGGGAGCGTTGGAGAGGGCGAGGAGAGGGAGAGGTGGGAGAGGGCGAGGAGAGGGAGAGTTGGAGAGGGCGAGGAGAGGGAGAGTTGGAGAGGGCGAGGAGAGGGAGAGTTGGAGAGGGTGAGGAGAGGGAGAGTTGGAGAGGGGAGGAGAGGGAGAGTCGGAGAGGGCGAGGAGACGGAGAGTTGGAGAGGGCGAGGAGAGGGAGTGTTGGAGATGGCAAGGAGAGGGAGAGTTGGAGAGGGCGAGGAGAGGGAGAGTTGGAGATGGCAAGGAGAGGGAGAGTTGGAGAGGGTGAGGAGAGGGAGAGATGGAGAGGGCGAGGAGAGGGAGAGTTGGAGAGGGCGAGGAGAGGGAGAGTTGGAGAGGGCGAGGAGAGGGAGTGTTGGAGAGGGCGAGGAGAGGGAGAGTTGGAGAGGGTGAGGAGAGGGAGAGTTGGAGAGGAGAGGGTGAGGAGACGGAGAGTTGGAGAGGGCGAGGAGAGGGAGTGTTGGAGAGGGCGAGGAGAGGGAGAGTTGGAGAGGGCGAGGAGAGGGAGAGTTGGAGAGGGCGAGGAGAGGGAGAGTTGGAGAGGGCGAGGAGAGGGAGAGTTGGAGAGGGTGAGGAGAGGGAGGGTTGGAGAGGGCAAGGAGAGGGAGAGTTGGGGAGTGTAGGGAGAGGGAGAGTTGGAGAGGGCGAGGAGAGGGAGGGTTGGAGAGGGTGAGGAGAGGGAGTGTTGGAGAGGGCGAGGAGAGGGAGAGTTGGAGAGGGCGAGGAGAGGGAGAGAGTTGGAGAGGGTGAGGAGAGGGTGAGTTGGAGAGGGCGAGGAGAGGGAGTGTTGGAGAGGGCGAGGAGAGGGAGAGTTGGAGAGGGTGAGGAGTGGGCGAGTGGGAGAGGGCGAGGAGAGGGAGAGTTGGAGAGGAGAGGGCGAGGAGAGGGAGAGTTGGAGAGGGCGAGGAGAGGGAGAGTTGGAGAGGGCGAGGAGAGGGAGAGTTGGAGAGGAGAGGGCGAGGAGAGGGAGAGTTGGAGAGGGCGAGGAGAGGGAGAGTTGGAGAGGGCGAGGAGAGGGAGAGTTGTAGAGGAGAGGGAGAGTTGGAGAGGGCGAAGAGAGGGAGAGTTGGAGAGGGCGAGGAGAGGGAGAGTTGTAGAGGAGAGGGCGAGGAGAGGGAGAGTTGGAGAGGGCGAGGAGAGGGAGAGTTGAAGAGGGCGAGGAGAGGGAGAGTTGGAGAGGGCGAGGAGAGGGAGTTGGAGAGGAGAGGGCGAGGAGAGGGAGAGTTGGAGAGGGCGAGGAGAGGGAGAGTTGGAGAGGGCGAGGAGAGGGAGAGTTGGAGAGGACGAGGAGAGGGAGAGTTGGAGAGGAGAGGGCGAGGAGAGGGAGTGTTGGAGAGGAGAGGGCGAGGAGAGGGAGTGTTGGAGAGGGTGAGGAGTGGGAGAGTTGGCGAGGAGAGGGCGAGGAGAGGGAGAGTTGGAGAGGGCGAGGAGAGGGAGAGTTGGAGAGGGCGAGGAGAGGGTGAGTTGGAGAGGGCGAGGAGAGGGAGAGTTGGAGAGGAGAGGGCGAGGAGAGGGAGAGTTGGAGAGGGCGAGGAGAGGGAGAGTTGGAGAGGAGAGGGCGAGGAGAGGGAGAGTTGGAGAGGAGAGGGTGAGGAGAGGGAGAGTTGGGGAGGGCGAGGAGAGGGAGTGTTGGAGACGGTGAGGAGAGGGAAAGTTGGAGAGGAGAGGGCGAGGAGAGGGAGAGTTGGAGAGGAGAGGGCGAGGAGAGGGAGAGTTGGAGAGTGCGAGGAGAGGGAGAGTTGGAGAGGGCGAGGAGAGGGAGTGTTGGAGAGGGTGAGGAGAGGGAGAGCTGGAGAGGAGAGGGCGAGGAGGGGGAGAGTTGGAGAGGACGAGGAGAGGGAGAGTTGGAGAGGGCGAGGAGAGGGAGAGTTGGAGAGGGCGAAGGGAGGGAGAGTTGGAGAGGAGAGGGCGAGGAGAGGGAGAGTTGGAGAGGGCGAGGAGAGGGAGTGTTGGAGAGGAGAGGGCGAGGAGAGGGAGAGTTGGAGAGGGCGAGGAGAGGGAGAGTTGGAGAGGAGAGGGCGAGGAGAGGGAGAGTTGGAGAGGGCGAGGAGAGGGAGTGTTGGAGACGGTGAGGAGAGGGAAAGTTGGAGAGGAGAGGGCGAGGAGAGGGAGAGTTGGAGAGGAGAGGGCGAGGAGAGGGAGAGTTGGAGAGGGCGAGGAGAGGGAGTGTTGGAGAGGGTGAGGAGAGGGAGAGTTGGAGAGGAGAGGGCGAGGAGAGGGAGTGTTGGAGAGGAGAGGGCGAGGAGAGGGAGAGTTGGAGAGGAGAGGGCGAGGAGAGGGAGAGTTTGAGAGGAGAGGGTGAGGAGAGGGAGAGTTGGAGAGGGCGAGGAGAGGGAGAGTTGGAGAGTGCGAGGAGAGGGAGAGTTGGAGAAGGCGAGGAGAAAGAGAGTTGGAGAGGGCGAGGAGAGGGAGAGTTGGAGAGGGCGAAGAGAGGGAGAGTTGGAGAGGGCGAGGAGAGGGAGAGTTTGAGAGGAGAGGGCGAGGAGAGGGGAGTTGGAGAGGGCGAAGGGAGGGAGAGTTGGAGAGGGCGAGGAGAGGGAGAGTTTGAGAGGAGAGGGCGAGGAGAGGGAGAGTTGGAGAGGGCGAGGAGAGGGATAGTTGGAGAGGGCGAGGAGAGGGAGAGTTGGAGAGGAGAGGGCGAGGAGAGGGAGAGTTGGAGAGGAGAGGGGAAGAGAGGGAGAGTTGGAGAGGAGAGGGCGAGGAGAGGGAGAGTTGGAGAGGTTGAGGAGAGGGAGAGTTGGAGAGGGCGAGGAGAGGGAGAGTTGGAGAGGGTGAGGGGAGGGAGAGTGGGAGAGGAGAGGGAGAGTTGGAGAGGGCGAGGAGAGGGAGAGTTGGGGGAGGGCGAGGAGAGGGAGAGTTGGAGAGGGCGAGGAGAGGGAGAGTTGGAGAGGGCGAGGAGAGGGAGAGTAGGAGAGGGCGAGGAGAGGGAGAGTTGGAGAGGGTGAGGAGAGGGAGAGTTGGAGAGGGTGAGGAGAGGGGAGAGTTGGAGAGGGCGAAGGGAGGGAGAGTTGGAGAGGAGAGGGCGAGGAGAGGGAGAGTTGGAGAGGGCGAGGAGAGGTAGAGTTGGAGAGGAGAGGGCGAGGAGAGGGAGAGTTGGAGAGGGCGAGGAGAGGGAGAGTTGGAGAGGAGAGGGCGAGGAGAGGGAGAGTTGGAGAGGAGAGGGCGAGGAGAGGGAGAGTTGGAGAGGGCGAGGAGAGGGAGTGTTGGAGAGGGTGAGGAGAGGGAGAGTTGGAGAGGAGAGGGCGAGGAGAGGGAGTGTTGGAGAGGAGAGGGCGAGGAGAGGGAGAGTTGGAGAGGAGAGGGCGAGGAGAGGGAGAGTTGGAGAGGAGAGGGTGAGGAGAGGGAGAGTTGGAGAGGGCGAGGAGAGAGAGAGTTGGAGAGGGCGAGGAGAGGGAGAGTTGGAGAGTGCGAGGAGAGGGAGAGTTGGAGAAGGCGAGGAGAAAGAGAGTTGGAGAGGGCGAGGAGAGGGAGAGTTGGAGATGGCGAAGAGAGGGAGAGTTGGAGAGGGCGAGGAGAGGGAGAGTTTGAGAGGAGAGGGCGAGGAGAGGGAGAGTTGGAGAGGGCGAAGGGAGGGAGAGTTGGAGAGGGCGAGGAGAGGGAGAGTTTGAGAGGAGAGGGCGAGGAGAGGGAGAGTTGGAGAGGGCGAGGAGAGGGATAGTTGGAGAGGGCGAGGAGAGGGAGAGTTGGAGAGGAGAGGGCGAGGAGAGGGAGAGTTGGAGAGGAGAGGGTGAAGAGAGGGAGAGTTGGAGAGGAGAGGGCGAGGAGAGGGAGAGTTGGAGAGGTTGAGGAGAGGGAGAGTTGGAGAGGGTGAGGGGAGGGAGAGTGGGAGAGGAGAGGGAGAGTTGGAGAGGGCGAGGAGAGGGAGAGTTGGGGAGGGCGAGGAGAGGAGAGTTGGAGAGGGCGAGGAGAGGGAGAGTTGGAGAGGGCGAGGAGAGGGAGAGTAGGAGAGGGCGAGGAGAGGGAGAGTTGGAGAGGGTGAGGAGAGGGAGAGTTGGAGAGGGCTAGGAGAGGGAGAGATGGAGAGGGCGAGGAGAGGGAGAGTTGGAGAGGGCGAGGAGAGGGAGAGTTGGAGAGGAGAGGGCGAGGAGAGGGAGAGTTGGAGAGGACGAGGAGAGGGAGAGTTGGAGAGGGCGAGGAATGGGAGAGTTAGAGAGGGCGAGGAGAGGGAGAGTTGGAGAGGAGAGGGCGAGGAGAGGGAGAGTTGGAGAGGGCGAGGAGAGGGAGAGTTGGAGAGGGCGAGGAGAGGGAGAGTTGGAGAGGGCGAGGAGAGGGAGAGTTGGAGAGGGCGAGGAGAGGGAGAGTTGGAGAGGGCGAGGAGAGGGAGAGTTGGAGAGGGCGAAGAGAGGGAGAGTTGGAGAGGGCGAGGAGAGGGAGAGTTGGAGAGGGCGAGGAGAGGGAGAGTTGGAGAGGGCGAGGAGAGGGAGAGTTGGAGAGGGCGAAGAGAGGGAGAGTTGGAGAGGGCGAGGAGAGGGAGAGTTGGAGAGGGCGAGGAGAGGGAGAGTTGGAGAGGGCGAGGAGAGGGAGAGTTGGAGAGGGCGAGGAGAGGGAGAGTTGGAGAGGAGAGGGCGAGGAGAGGGAGAGTTGGAGAGGGTGAGGAGAGGGAGAGTTGGAGAGGGCGAGGAGAGGGAGAGTTGGAGAGGAGAGGGCGAGGAGAGGGAGAGTTGGAGAGGGCGAGGAGAGGGATAGTTGGAGAGGGCGAGGAGAGGGAGAGTTGGAGAGGGCGAGGAGAGGGAGAGTTGGAGAGGAGAGGGCGAAGAGAGGGAGAGTTGGAGAGGGCGAGGAGAGGGAGAGTTGGAGAGGAGAGGGAGAGTTGCAGAGGGCGAGGAGAGGGAGAGTTGGAGAGGACGAGGAGAGGGAGAGTTGGAGAGGGCGAGGAGAGGGAGAGTTGGAGAGGGTGAGGAGAGGGAGAGTTGGAGAGGAGAGGGAGAGTTGGAGAGGGCGAGGAGAGGGAGAGTTGGGGAGGGCGAGGAGAGGGAGAGTTGGAGAGGGCGAGGAGAGGGAGAGTTGGAGAGGAGAGGGCGAGGAGAGGGAGAGTTGGAGAGGGCGAGGTGAGGGAGAGTTGGAGAGGGCGAGGAGATGGAGAGTTGGAGAGGAGAGGGCGAGGAGAAGGAGAGTTGGAGAGGACGAGGAGAGGGAGAGTTGGAGAGGGCGAGGAGAGGGAGAGTTGGAGAGGGCGAGGAGAGGGAGAGTTGGAGAGGGCGAGGAGAGGGAGAGTTGGAGAGGGCGAGGAGAGGGAGAGTTGGAGAGGGCGAGGAGAGGGAGAGTTGGAGAGGGCGAAGAGAGGGAGAGTTGGAGAGGAGAGGGCGAGGAGAGGGAGAGTTGGAGAGGGCGAGGAGAGGGAGAGTTGGAGAGGGCGAGGAGAGGGAGAGTTGGAGAGGGCGAGGAGAGGGAGTGTTGGAGAGGGCGAGGAGAGGGAGAGTTGGAGAGGGTGAGGAGAGGAGAGTTGGAGAGGAGAGGGCGAGGAGAGGGAGAGTTGGAGAGGGTGAGGAGAGGGAGAGTTGGAGAGGAGAGGGCGAGGAGAGGGAGAGTTGGAGAGGGTGAGGAGAGGGAGAGTTGGAGAGGAGAGGGCGAGGAGAGGGAGAGTTGGAGAGGGCGAAGAGAGGGAGAGTTGGAGAGGGCGAGGAGAGGGAGAGTTGGAGAGGGCGAGGAGAGGGAGAGTTGGAGAGGGTGAGGAGAGGGAGAGTTGGAGAGGGCGAGGAGAGGGTGAGTTGGAGAGGGCGAGGAGAGGGAGTGTTGGAGAGGGCGAGGAGAGGGAGAGTTGGAGAGGGCGAGGAGAGGGAGAGTTGGAGAGGGCGAGGAGAGAGAGAGTTGGAGAGGGTGAGGAGAGGGAGAGTTGGAGAGGGTGAGGAGAGGGAGAGTTGGAGAGGGCGAAGAGAGGGAGAGTTGGAGAGTGCGAGGAGAGGGAGTGTTGGAGAGGGCGAGGAGAGGGAGAGTTGGAGAGGGCGAGGAGAGGGAGAGTTGGAGAGGGCGAAGAGAGGGAGAGTTGGAGAGGGCGAGGAGAGGGAGAGTTTGAGAGGAGAGGACGAGGAGAGGGAGAGTTGGACAGGGTGAGGAGAGGGAGAGTTGGAGAGGGCGAGGAGAGGGAGAGTTGGAGAGGGCGAAGAGAGGGAGAGTTGGAGAGGGCGAGGAGAGGGAGAGTTTGAGAGGAGAGGGCGAGGAGATGGAGAGTTGGAGAGGGTGAGGAGAGGGAGAGTTTGAGAGGAGAGGGCGAGGAGAGGGAGAGTAGGAGAGGGCGAGGAGAGGGAGAGTTGGAGAGGGCGAGGAGAGGGAGAGTTTGAGAGGAGAGGGCGAGGAGATGGAGAGTTGGAGAGGGTGAGGAGAGGGAGAGTTGGAGAGGGTGAGGAGAGGGAGAGTTGGAGAGGGCGAGGAGAGGGAGTGTTGGAGAAGGCGAGGAGAGGGAGAGTTGGAGAGGGTGAGGAGAGGGAGAGTTGGAGAGGGCGAGGAGAGGGAGAGTTGGAGAGGGCGAGGAGAGGGAGTGTTGGAGAGGGCGAGGAGAGGGATAGTTGGAGAGGGCGAGGAGAGGGAGAGTTGGAGAGGAGAGGGCGAGGAGAGGGAGAATTGGAGAGGAGAGGGCGAGAGAGGGAGGAGAGGGAGAGTTGGAGAGGGCGAGGAGAGGGAGAGTTGGAGAGGGCGAGGAGAGGGAGAGTTGGAGAGGGCGAGGAGAGGGAGAGTTGGAGAGGGCGAGGAGAGGGAGAGTTGGAGAGGGCGAGGAGAGGGAGAGTTGGAGAGGAGGGCGAGGAGAGGGAGAGTTGGAGAGGAGAGGGCGAGGAGAGGGAGAGTTGGAGAGGGCGAGGAGAGGGAGAGTTTGAGCGGTGAGGAGAGGGAGAGTTGGAGAGGGCGAGGAGAGGGAGAGTTGGAGAGGGCGAGGAGAGGGAGAGTTTGAGAGGAGAGGGCGAGGAGAGGGAGAGTTGGAGAGGGTGAGGAGAGGGAGAGTTGGAGAGGGCGAGGAGAGGGAGAGTTGGAGAGGGCGAGGAGAGGGAGAGTTGGAGAGGAGAGGGCGAGGAGAGGGAGAGTTGGAGAGGGCGAGGAGAGGGATAGTTGGAGAGGGCGAGGAGAGGGAGAGTTGGAGAGGAGAGGGCGAGGAGAGGGAGAGTTGGAGAGGGCGAGGAGAGGGAGAGTTGGAGAGGGCGAGGAGAGGGAGAGTTGGAGAGGGCGAGGAGAGGGAGAGTTGGAGAGGGCGAGGAGAGGGAGAGTTGGAGAGGGCGAGGAGAGGGAGAGTTGGAGAGGGCGAGGAGAGGGAGAGTTGGAGAGGGCGAGGAGAGGGAGAGTTGGAGAGGGCGAGGAGAGGGACAGTTGGAGAGGGCGAGGAGAGGGAGAGTTGGAGAGGGCGAGGAGAGAGAGAGTTGGAGAGGGCGAGGAGAGGGAGAGTTGGAGAGTAGAGGGCGAGGAGAGGGAGAGTTGGAGAGGAGAGGGCGAAGAGAGGGAGAGTTGGAGAGGACGAGGAGAGGGAGAGTTGGAGAGGGCGAGGAGAGGGAGAGTTGGAGAGGGTGAGGAGAGGGAGAGTTGGAGAGGAGAGGGTGAGGAGAGGGAGAGTTGGAGAGGGCGAGGAGAGGGAGAGTTGGAGAGGGCGAGGAGAGGGAGAGTTGGAGAGGGCGAGGAGAGGGAGAGTTGGAGAGGGCGAGGAGAGGGAGAGTTGGAGAGGGCGAGGAGAGGGAGAGTTGGAGAGGACGAGGAGAGGGAGAGTTGGAGAGGGCGAGGAGAGGGAGAGTTGGAGAGGGCGAAGAGAGGGAGAGTTGGAGAGGGCGAGGAGAGGGAGAGTTGGAGAGGACGAGGAGAGGGAGAGTTGGAGAGGGCGAAGAGAGGGAGAGTTGGAGAGGGCGAGGAGAGGGAGAGTTGGAGAGGGCGAGGAGAGGGAGAGTTGGAGAGGGTGAGGAGAGGGAGATTTGGAGAGGAGAGGGCGAGGAGAGGGAGAGTCGGAGAGGGCGAGGAGAGGGAGAGTTGGAGAGGAGAGGGCGAGGAGAGGGAGAGTTGGAGAGGGCGAGGAGAGGGAGAGTTGGAGAGGAGAGGGCGAGGAGAGGGAGAGTTGGAGAGGGCGAGGAGAGGGAGAGTTGGAGAGGGTGAGGAGAGGGAGAGTTGGAGAGGGTGAGGAGAGGGAGAGTTTGAGAGGAGAGGGTGAGAAGAGGGAGAGTTGGAGAGGGCGAGGAGAGGGTGAGTTGGAGAGGGCGAGGAGAGGGAGAGTTGGAGAGGGCGAGGAGAGGGAGAGTTGGACAGGGTGAGGAGAGGGAGAGTTGGAGAGTGCGAGGAGAGGGAGAGTTGGAGAGGAGAGGGCGAGGAGAGGGAGAGTTGGAGAGGGCGAGGAGAGAGAGAGTTGGAGAGGGCGAGGAGAGGGAGAGTTGGACAGGGTGAGGAGAGGGAGAGTTGGAGAGGAGAGGGCGAGGAGAGGGAGAGTTGGAGAGGGCGAAGAGAGGGAGAGTTGGAGAGGGCGAGGAGAGGGAGAGTTTGAGAGGAGAGGGCGAGGAGAGGGAGAGTTGGAGAGGGTGAGGAGAGGGAGAGTTGGAGAGGGCGAGGAGAGGGAGAGTTGGAGAGGGCGAGGAGAGGGAGAGTTGGAGAGGGCGAGGAGAGGGATAGTTGGAGAGGGCGAGGAGAGGGAGAGTTGGAGAGGGCGAGGAGAGGGAGAGTTGGAGAGGAGAGGGCGAAGAGAGGGAGAGTTGGAGAGGAGAGGGCGAGGAGAGGGAGAGTTGGAGAGGGTGAGGAGAGGGAGAGTTGGAGAGGAGAGGGCGAGGAGAGGGAGAGTTGGAGAGGGCGAGGAGAGGGAGAGTTGGAGAGGGCGAGGAGAGGGAGAGTAGGAGAGGGCGAGGAGAGGGAGAGTTGGAGAGGGTGAGGAGTGAGCGAGTTGGAGAGGGCGAGGAGAGGGAGAGTTGGAGAGGGCGAGGAGAGGGAGAGTTGGAGAGGAGAGGGAGAGTTGGAGAGGGCGAGGAGAGGGAGAGTTGGAGTGGAGAGGGCGAGGAGGGGGAGAGTTGGAGAGGGCGAGGAGAGGGAGAGTTGGAGAGGGTGAGGAGAGGGAGAGTTCGAGAGGGCGAGGAGAGGGAGAGTTGGAGAGGAGAGGGCGAGGAGATGGAGAGTTGGAGAGGAGAGGGCGAGGAGAGGGAGAGTTGGAGCGGGCGAGGAGAGCGAGAGTTGGAGGGGGCGAGGAGAGGGAGAGTTGGAGAGGGCGAGGAGAGGGAGTGTTGGAGACGAGAGGGCGAGGAGAGGGAGAGTTGGAGCGTGCGAGGAGACGGAGAGTTGGAGGGGGCGAGGAGAGGCAGTGTTGGAGAGGTCGAGGAGAGGGAGAGTTGGAGATGAGAGGGCGAGGAGAGGGAGTGTTGGAGAGGGCGAGGAGAGGGAGAGTTGGAGAGGGTGAGGAGAGGGAGAGTCGGAGAGGGTGAGGAGAGGGAGAGTTGGAGAGGGTGAGGAGAGGGAGAGTTGGAGAGGGCGAGGAGAGGGAGAGTTGGAGAGGAGAGGGCGAGGAGAGGGAGTGTTGGAGAGGGCGAGGAGAGGGAGAGTTGGAGAGGGCGAAGAGAGGGAGAGTTGGAGAGGGCGAGGAGAGGGAGAGTTGGAGAGGGCAAGGAGAGGGAGCGATGGAGAGGGTGAGGAGAGGGAGTGTTGGAGAGGGCGAGGAGAGGGAGAGTTGGAGAGGAGAGGGCGAGGAGACGGAGAGTTGGAGAGGGCGAGGAGAGGGAGAGTTGGAGAGGGCGAGGAGACGGAGAGTTGGAGAGGTCGAGGAGAGGGAGAGTTGGAGACGGCGAGGGTGAGGAGAGGGAGAGTTGGAGACGGCGAGGAGAGGGAGAGTTGGAGAGGAGAGGGCGAGGAAAGGGAGAGTTGGAGAGGGCGAGGGGAGGGAGAGTTGGAGAGGAGAGGGCGAGGAGAGGGTGAGTTGTAGAGGAGAGGGCAAGGAGGGGGAGAGTTGGAGAGGATGAGGAGAGGGAGAGTTGGAGAGGAGAGGGCGAGGAGAGGGTGAGTTGGAGAGGAGAGGGCAAGGAGGGGGAGAGTTGGAGAGGGCGAGGAGAGAGAGAGTAGGAGTGGGCGAGGAGAGGGAGAGTTGGAGAGGGCAAGGAGAGGGAGAGTTGGGGAGGGTGAGGAGAGGGAGAGTTGGAGAGGAGAGGGCGAGGAGAGGGAGAGTTGGAGAGGGTGAGGAGAGGGAGAGTTGGAGAGGGCGAGGAGAGGGAGAGTTGGAGAGGGCGAGGAGAGGGAGAGTTGGAGAGGGCAAGGAGAGTGAGAGTTGGAGAGGGCGAGGAGAGGGAGAGTTGGAGAGGGCGAGGAGAGGAAGAGTTGGAGAGAGCGAGGAGAGGGAGAGTTGGAGAGGGCGAGGAGAGGAGAGTTGGAGAGGGCGAGGAGAGGGAGAGTTGGAGAGGGCGAGGAGAGGGAGAGTTGGAGAGGGCGAGGAGAGGGAAAGTTGGAGAGGGCGAGGAGAGGGAGAGGTGGAGAGGGCGAGGAGAGGGAGAGGTGGAAAGGGCGAGGAGAGGGAGAGTTGGAGAGGAGAGGGCGAGGAGAGGGAGAGTTGGAGAGGGCGAGGAGAGGGAGAGTTGGAGAGGGCGAGGAGTGGCAGAGTTGGAGAGGGCGAGGAGAGGGAGAGTTGGAGAGGGCGAGGAGAGGGAGAGTTGGAGAGGAGAGGGCGAGGAGAGGGAGTGTCGGAGAGGGCGAGGAGAGGGAGAGTTGGAGAGGAGAGGGCGATGAGAGGGAGTGTCGGAGAGGGCGAGGAGAGGGAGAGTTGGAGAGGGCGAGGAGAGGGAGCGTTGGAGAGGGCGAGGAGAGGGAGAGTTGGAGAGGAGAGGGCGAGGAGAGGGAGAGTTGGAGAGGAGAGGGTGAGGAGATTGAGAGTTGGGGAGGGCGAGGAGAGGGAGAGTTGGAGAGGGTGAGGAGAGGGAGAGTTGGAGAGGGTGAGGAGAGGGAGATTTGGAGAGGGCGAGGAGAGGGAGAGTTGGAGAGGGCGAGGAGAGGGAGAGTTGGAGAGGAGAGGGCGAGGAGAGGGAGAGTTGGAGAGGGTGAGGAGAGGGAGAGTTGGAGAGGAGAGGGCGAGGAGAGGGAGAGTTGGAGATGGCGAGGAGAGGGAGAGTTGGAGAGGGCGAGGAGAGGGAGAGTCGGAGAGGTCGAGGAGAGGGAGCGCTGGAGAGGGCGAGGAGAGGGAGAGTTGGAGAGTGCGAGGAGAGGGAGTGTTGGAGAGGGCGAGGAGTGGGAGAGTTGGAGAGGGCGAGGAGAGGGAGAGTTGGAGAGGGCGAGGAGAGGGAGAGTTGGAGAGGGCGAGGAGAGGTCGAGTTGGAGAGGAGAGGGCGAGGAGAGGGAGAGTTGGGGAGGGCGAGGAGAGGGAGAGTTGGAGAGGGCGAGGAGAGGGAGAGTTGGAGAGTGCGAGGAGAGGGAGTGTTGGAGAGGGCGAGGAGAGGGAGAGTTGCAGAGGGCGAGGAGAGGGAGAGTTGGAGAGGGCGAGGAGAGGGAGAGTTGGAGAGGGCGAGGAGAGGTCGAGTTGGAGAGGAGAGGGCGAGGAGAGGGAGAGTTGGGGAGGGCGAGGAGAGGGAGAGTTGGAGATGAGAGGGCGAGGAGAGGGACTGTTGCAGAGGGCGAGGAGAGGGAGATTTGGAGAGGGCGAGGAGAGGGAGAGTTGGAGAGGGCGAGGAGAGGGAGAGTTGGAGAGGGTGAGGAGAGGGAGAGTTGGAGAGGAGAGGGCGAGGAGAGGGAGAGTTGGAGAGGGCGAGGAGAGAGAGAGTTGGAGAGGAGAGGGCGAGGAGAGGGAGAGTTGGAGAGGGCGAGGAGAGGGAGAGTTGCAGAGGGCGAGGAGAGGGAGAGTTGGAGAGGAGAGGGCGAGGAGAGGGAGAGTTGGAGAGGGCGAGGAGAGGGAGAGTTGGAGAGGGCGAGGAGAGGGAGAGTTGGAGAGGGCGAGGAGAGGGAGAGTTGGAGAGGGCGAGGAGAGGCAGAGTTGGAGAGGGCGAGGAGAGGGAGAGTTGGAGAGGACAGGGTGAGGAGAGGGAGAGTTGGAGAGGGCGAGGAGAGGGAGAGTTGGAGAGGGCGAGGAGAGGCAGAGTTGGAGAGTGCGAGGAGAGGGAGAGTTGGAGAGGAGAGGGCGAGGAGAGGGAGAGTTGGAGAGGGTGAGGAGAGGGAGAGTTGGAGAGGGCGAGGAGAGGGAGAGTTGGAGAGGGCGAGGAGAGGGAGAGTTGGAGAGGGCGAGGAGAGGGAGAGTTGGAGAGGGCGAGGAGAGGGAGAGTTGCAGAGGGCGAGGAGAGGGAGATTTGGAGAGGGCGAGGAGAGGGAGAGTTGGAGAGGAGAGAGCGAGGAGAGGGAGAGTTGGAGAGGAGAGGGCGAGGAGAGGGAGAGTTGGAGAGGACGAGGAGAGGGAGAGTTGGAGAGGGCGAGGAGAGGGAGAGTTGGAGAGGGCGAGGAGAGGGAGAGTTGGAGAGGGCGAGGAGAGGGAGAGTTGGAGAGTGCGAGGAGAGGGGGAGTTGGAGAGGGCTAGGAGAGGGAGAGTTGGAGAGGGCGAGGAGTGGCAGAGTTGGAGAGGGCGAGGAGAGGGAGAGTTGGAGAGGGCGAGGAGAGGGAGAGGTGGAGAGGGCGAGGAGAGGGAGAGTTGGAGAGGGCGAGGAGAGGGAGAGTTGGAGAGGGCGAGGAGAGGGAGTGTTGGAGAGGGCGAGAAGAGGGAGATTTGGAGAGGGTGAGGAGAGGGAGATTTGGAGAGGGCGAGGAGAGGGAGAGTTGGAGAGGGCGAGGAGAGGGAGAGTTGGAGAGGAGAGGGCGAGGAGAGGGAGAGTTGGAGAGGGTGAGGAGAGGGAGAGTTGGAGAGGAGAGGGCGAGGAGAGGGAGAGTTGGAGATGGCGAGGAGAGGGAGAGTTGGAGAGGGCGAGGAGAGGGAGAGTCGGAGAGGGCGAGGAGAGGGAGCGCTGGAGAGGGCGAGGAGAGGGAGAGTTGGAGAGTGCGAGGAGAGGGAGTGTTGGAGAGGGCGAGGAGTGGGAGAGTTGGAGAGGGCGAGGAGAGGGAGAGTTGGAGAGGGCGAGGAGAGGGAGAGTTGGAGAGGGCGAGGAGAGGTCGAGTTGGAGAGGAGAGGGCGAGGAGAGGGAGAGTTGGGGAGGGCGAGGAGAGGGAGAGTTGGAGAGGGCGAGGAGAGGGAGAGTTGGAGAGTGCGAGGAGAGGGAGTGTTGGAGAGGGCGAGGAGAGGGAGAGTTGCAGAGGGCGAGGAGAGGGAGAGTTGGAGAGGGCGAGGAGAGGGAGAGTTGGAGAGGGCGAGGAGAGGTCGAGTTGGAGAGGAGAGGGCGAGGAGAGGGAGAGTTGGGGAGGGCGAGGAGAGGGAGAGTTGGAGATGAGAGGGCGAGGAGAGGGACTGTTGCAGAGGGCGAGGAGAGGGAGATTTGGAGAGGGCGAGGAGAGGGAGAGTTGGAGAGGGCGAGGAGAGGGAGAGTTGGAGAGGGTGAGGAGAGGGAGAGTTGGAGAGGAGAGGGCGAGGAGAGGGAGAGTTGGAGAGGGCGAGGAGAGAGAGAGTTGGAGAGGAGAGGGCGAGGAGAGGGAGAGTTGGAGAGGGCGAGGAGAGGGAGAGTTGCAGAGGGCGAGGAGAGGGAGAGTTGGAGAGGAGAGGGCGAGGAGAGGGAGAGTTGGAGAGGGCGAGGAGAGGGAGAGTTGGAGAGGGCGAGGAGAGGGAGAGTTGGAGAGGGCGAGGAGAGGGAGAGTTGGAGAGGGCGAGGAGAGGCAGAGTTGGAGAGGGCGAGGAGAGGGAGAGTTGGAGAGGACAGGGTGAGGAGAGGGAGAGTTGGAGAGGGCGAGGAGAGGGAGAGTTGGAGAGGGCGAGGAGAGGCAGAGTTGGAGAGTGCGAGGAGAGGGAGAGTTGGAGAGGAGAGGGCGAGGAGAGGGAGAGTTGGAGAGGGTGAGGAGAGGGAGAGTTGGAGAGGGCGAGGAGAGGGAGAGTTGGAGAGGGCGAGGAGAGGGAGAGTTGGAGAGGGCGAGGAGAGGGAGAGTTGGAGAGGGCGAGGAGAGGGAGAGTTGCAGAGGGCGAGGAGAGGGAGATTTGGAGAGGGCGAGGAGAGGGAGAGTTGGAGAGGAGAGAGCGAGGAGAGGGAGAGTTGGAGAGGAGAGGGCGAGGAGAGGGAGAGTTGGAGAGGACGAGGAGAGGGAGAGTTGGAGAGGGCGAGGAGAGGGAGAGTTGGAGAGGGCGAGGAGAGGGAGAGTTGGAGAGGGCGAGGAGAGGGAGAGTTGGAGAGTGCGAGGAGAGGGGGAGTTGGAGAGGGCTAGGAGAGGGAGAGTTGGAGAGGGCGAGGAGTGGCAGAGTTGGAGAGGGCGAGGAGAGGGAGAGTTGGAGAGGGCGAGGAGAGGGAGAGGTGGAGAGGGCGAGGAGAGGGAGAGTTGGAGAGGGCGAGGAGAGGGAGAGTTGGAGAGGGCGAGGAGAGGGAGTGTTGGAGAGGGCGAGAAGAGGGAGATTTGGAGAGGGCGAGGAGAGGGAGAGTTGGAGAGGGTGAGGAGAGGGAGAGTTGGAGAGGGCGAGGAGAGGGAGTGTCGGAGAGGAGAGGGTGAGGAGAGGGAGAGTTGGGGAGGGCGAGGAGAGGGAGAGTTGGGGAGGGCGAGGAGAGGGAGAGTTGGAGAGGGTGAGGAGAGGGAGAGTTGGAGAGGGCGAGGAGAGGGGGAGTTGGAGAGGGCGAGGAGAGGGAGAGTTGGAGAGGGTGAGGAGAGTGAGAGTTGGAGAGGAGAGGGCGAGGAGAGGGAGATTTGGAGAAGGCGAGGAGAGGGAGAGTTGGAGAGGAGAGGGCGAGGAGAGGGAGAGTTGGAGAGGGCGAGGAGAGGGAGCGTTCGAGAGGGCGAGGAGAGGGAGAGCTGGAGAGGGCGAGGAGAGGGAGCGTTCGAGAGGGCGAGGAGAGGGTGAGTTGGAGAGGGCGAGGAGAGGGAGAGTTGGAGAGGGCGAGGAGAGGGAGAGTTGGAGAGGGCGAGGAGAGGGAGAGTTGGAGAGGGCGAGGAGAGGGAGAGTTGGAGAGGGCGAGGAGAGGGAGAGTTGGAGAGGGCGAGGAGAGGGAGAGTTCGAGCGGGCGAGGAGAGGGAGAGTTGGAGAGGGCGAGGAGAGGGAGAGTTGGAGAGGGCGAGGAGAGGGAGTGTTGGAGAGGGCGAGGAGTGGGAGAGTTGGAGAGTGCGAGGAGAGGGAGAGTTGGAGAGGGCGAGGAGAGGGAGAGTTGGAGAGGGCGAGGAGAGGGAGAGTTGGAGAGGGCGAGGAGAGGGAGAGTTGGAGAGGGCGAGGAGAGGGAGAGTTGGAGAGGGCGAGGAGAGGGAGAGTTCGAGAGGAGAGGGTGAGGAGAGGGAGAGTTGGAGAGGGCGAGGAGAGGGAGAGTTGGAGAGGGCGAGGAGAGGGAGAGTTGGAGAGGGTGAGGAGAGGGAGAGTTGGAGAGGAGAGGGCGAGGAGAGGGAGAGTTGGAGAGGGCGAGGAGAGGGAGAGTTGGAGAGGGCGAGGGGAGGGAGAGTTGGAGAGGGCGAGGAGAGGGAGAGTTGGAGAGGAGAGGGTGAGGAGAGGGAGAGTTGGAGAGGGCGAGGAGAGGGAGAGTTGGAGAGGGCGAGGAGAGGGAGAGTTGGAGAGGTGAGGAGAGGGAGAGTTGGAGAGGGCGAGGAGAGGGAGTGTTGGAGAGGGCGAGGAGAGGGAGAGTTGGAGATGGCGAGGAGAGGGAGAGTTGGAGAGGGCGAGGAGAGGGAGAGTTGGAGAGGGCGAGGAGAGGGAGAGTTGGAGAGGTGAGGAGAGGGAGAGTTGGAGAGGTGAGGAGAGGGAGAGTTGGAGAGGAGAGGGCGAGGAGGGGGAGAGTTGGAGAGGAGAGGGCGAGGAGAGGGAGAGTTGGAGAGGGCGAGGAGAGGGAGAGTTGGAGAGGGTGAGGAGAGGGAGAGTTGGAGAGGGCGAGGAGAGGGAGAGTTGGAGAGGGCGAGGAGAGGGAGAGTTGGAGAGGGCGAGGAGAGGGAGTGTTGGAGAGGGTGAGGAGAGGGAGGGTTGGAGAGGGCGTGGAGAGGGAGAGTTGGAGAGGGTGAGGAGAGGGAGAGTTGGAGAGGGCGAGGAGAGGGAGAGTTGGAGAGGGCGAGGAGAGGGAGAGTTGGAGAGGAGAGGGCGAGGAGAGGGAGAGTTGGAGAGGGCGAGGAGAGGGAGAGTTGGAGAGGGCGAGGAGAGGGAGAGTTGGAGAGGTGAGGAGAGGGAGAGTTGGAGAGGTGAGGAGAGGGAGAGTTGGAGAGGGTGAGGAGAGGGAGAGTTGGAGAGGGCGAGGAGAGGGAGTGTTGGAGAGGGCGAGGAGAGGGAGAGTTGGAGACGGCGAGGAGAGGGAGAGTTGGAGAGGGTGAGGAGAGGGAGAGTTGGAGAGGGCGAGGAGAGGGAGAGTTGGAGAGGGCGAGGTGAGGGAGAGTTGGAGAGGAGAGGGCGAGGAGAGTGAAAGTTGGAGATGGCGAGGAGAAGGAGAGTTGGAGAGGTGAGGAGAGGGAGAGTTGGAGAGGAGGGGGAGAGCAGAGGGAGAGTTGGAGACGAGAGGGCTAGGATATGGAGGCGGAGCTGGTTGAGTGAAAGTAGAGGGAGCTGGTAGAGGGTTAGAGATTAGAGGGAGCTGGTAGAAGTTTGGGGAGTAGAGGGAGCTAGGAGAGTTTTGGAGAGTAGAGGGATCTGGTTGAGGGTTGGAGAGTAGTGGGAGCTGGGAGAGGGTTGGGGAGTAGATGGAGCTGGGAGAGGGTTGGGGAGTAGATGGAGCTGGGAGAGGGTTGGGGAGTAGATGGAGCTAGGAGAGGGTTGGAGAGTAGAGGGAGCTGGGAGAGGATTAGAGAGTAGAGGGAGCTGGGAGAGGGTTGGGGAGTAGATGGAACTGGGAGAGGGTTGGGGAGTAGATGGAACTGGGAGAGGGTTGGAGAGTACATGGAGCTGGGAGAGGGTTGGAGAGTAGATGGAGCTGGGAGAGGGTTGGAGAGTAGATGGAGCTGGGAGAGGTTGGAGAGTAGATAGAGCTGGGAGAGGTTGGAGAGTAAATGGATCTGAGAGACGGTTGGAGAGTAGATTGAGCTGGGAGTGCGTTTAGGAGTGGATGGAGCTAGGAGAGGGTTGGAGAGTACATGGAGCTGGGAGAGGATTAGAGAGTAGAGGGAGCTGGGAGAGGGTTGGAGAGTAGAGGGAGCTGGGAGAGAGTTGGAGAGTAGATGGAGCTGGGAGAGGGTTGGAGAGTAGAAGGAGCTGGGAGAGGGTTGGAGAGTAGATGGAGCTGGGAGAGGTTGGAGAGTAGATAGAGCTGGGAGAGGTTGGAGAGTAAATGGATCTGAGAGACGGTTGGAGAGTAGATTGAGCTGGGAGTGCGTTTAGGAGTGGATGGAGCTAGGAGAGGGTTGGAGAGTACATGGAGCTGGGAGAGGATTAGAGAGTAGAGGGAGCTGGGAGAGGGTTGGAGAGTAGAGGGAGCTGGGAGAGGGTTGGAGAATAGATGGAGCTGGGAGAGTGTTGGAGAGTAGAGGGAGCTGGGAGAGGGTTGGGGAGTAGATGGAGCTGGGAGAGTGTTGGGGAGTAGATGGAGCTGGTTGAGGGTTGGAGAATAGATGGAGCTGGGAGAGGGTTGGAGAGTAGAGGGAGCTGGGAGAGGGTTAGAGAGTAGAGGGAGCTGGGGGAGAGTTGGAGAGTAGAGGGAGCTGGGAGAGGGTTAGAGAGTAGATGGAGCTGGGAGAGAGTTGGAGAGTAGAGGGAGCTGGGAGAGGGTTAGAGAGTAGATGGAGCTGGGGGAGAGTTGAAGAGTAGATGGAGCTGGGAGAGGGTTGGAGAGTAGAGGGAGCTGGGAGAGGGTTAGAGAGTAGATGGAGCTGGGGGAGAGTTGGAGAGTAGAGGGAGCTGGGATGGGGTTGGGGAGTAGATGGAGCTGGGATAGGGTTGGAGAGTAGATGGAACTGGGAGAGGGTTGGAGAGTAGATGGAGCTGGGAGATGGTTGGAGAGTAGATGGAACTGGGAGAGGTTAGAGAGTAGAGGGAGCTGGGAGAGGGTTGGAGATTAGATGGAGCTAGGAGAGGGTTGGAGAGTAGAGGGTGCTGGGATGGGGTTGGGGAGTAGATGGAGATGGGATAGGGTTGGAGAGTAGATGGAACTGGGAGAGGGTTGGAGAGTAGATGGAGCTCGGAGAGGTTTGAAGAGTAGAGGGAGCTGGGAGAGGGTTGGAGAGTAGATGGAGCTCGGAGAGGTTTGGAGAGTAGATGGATCTGGGAGAGTTTTGGAGAGTATATGGAGCTGGGAGTGGGTTGGAGATTAGATTTAGCTGGGTGAGGGTTGGAGAGTAGAGGGTGTTGGGATGGGGTTGGGGAGTAGATGGAGTTTGGAGATGGTTGGAGAGTAGATGGAGTTGGGAGAGGTATGGAGAGTAGCTGGAGCTGTGAGAGGGTTGGAGAGTAGATGGAGCTGCGATAGTATTGGAGAGTAGAGGGATCTGCATAAGGGTTGGAGAGTAGATGGAGCTAGGAGAGGGTTGGAGAGTAGAGGGAGCTGGGAGAGGGTTGGAGAGTAGAGGGAGCTGGGAGAGTGTTGGAGAGTAGAGGGAGCTGGGAGAGGGTTGGAGAGTAGGTGGAACTGGGAGGGGCTTGGAGAGTAGAGGGAGCTGGGAGAGAGTTGGAGAGTAGGTGGAACTGGGAGAGGCTTGGAGAGTGGAGGGAGCTGGGAGAGAGTTGGAGTGTAGAGGGAGCTGGGAGAGGGTTGGGGAGTAATTGGAGCTGGGAGAGTTGGATAGTAGAGGGATCTGGGAGAAGGTTGGAGAGTAGAGGGATCTGGGAGAAGGTTGGAGAGTAGATGGAGCTGGGAGTGGGTTGGAGTGTAGAGGGACCTGGGAGAAGGTTGGAGTGTAGATGGAGCTGGGAGAGAGTTGGAGTGTAGAGGGAGCTGGGAGAGGGTTGGAGAGTAGAGGGATCTGGGAGAAGGTTGGAGAGTAGATGGAGCTGGGAGAGGGTTGGAGTGTAGAGGGACCTGGGAGAAGGTTGGAGTGTAGATGGAGCTGGGAGAGAGTTGGAGTGTAGAGGGAGCTGGGAGAGGGTTGGAGTGTAGAGGGAGCTGGGAGTGTGTTGGAGAGTAGAGGGACCTGGGAGAGGGTTGGGGAGTAGAGGGACCTGGGAGAGTTGGAGAGTAGAGGGAGCTGGGGGAGGGTTGGGGAGTAGAGGGACCTGGGAGAGGGTTGGGGAGTAATTGGAGCTGGGAGAGTTGGAGAGTAGAGGGAGCTGGGAGAGTTGGAGAGTAGAGGGAGCTGGGAGAGGGTTGGGGAGTAATTGGAGCTGGGGGAGAGTTGGTGAGTAGAGGGAGCTGGGAGAGGGTTGGAGAGTAGAGGGACCTGGGAGAGAGTTGGAGAGTAGATGGAGCTGGGAGAGGGTTGGGGAGTAGAGGGAGCTGGGAGAGAGATGGAGATTAGATGGAGCTGGGAGTGGGTTGGAGAGTAGAGGGAGCTGGGAGAGTGTTGGGGAGGAATTGGAGCTGGGGGAGTGTTGGAGAGTAGATGGAGCTGGGAGAGGGTTGGGGAGTAGAGGGATCTGGGAGAGTGTTGGAGAGTAGATGGACCTGGGAGAGGGTTGGAGAGTAGATGGAGCTGGGAGAGGGTTGGAGAGTAGATGGAGCTGGGAGAGGGTTGGTGAGTAGAGGGACCTGGGAGAGGGTTGGAGAGTAGATGGAGCTGGGAGAGGGTTGGAGATTAGAGGGACCTGGGAGAGGGTTGGAGAGTAGATGGAGCTGGGAGAGGGTTGGAGAGTAGATGGAGCTGGGAGAAGGTTGGTGAGTAGAGGGACCTGGGAGAGGGTTGGAGAGTAGAGGGATCTGGGAGAGAGTTGGAGAGTAGATGGAGCTGGGAGAGGGTTGGAGAGTAGAGGGAGCTGCGAGAGGGTTGGGGAGTAGAGGGATCTGGGGGAGTGTTGGGGAGTAGAAGGAGCTGGGGGAGAGTTGGAGAGTAGAGGGAGCTGGGAGAGAGTTGGAGAGTAGATGGAGCTGGGAGAGGGTTGGAGAGTAGAGGGAGCTGGGAGAGTGTTGGAGAGTAGATGGAGCTGGGAGAGGGTTGGGGAGTAGAGGGATCTGGGGGAGTGTTGGGGAGTAGATGGAGCTGGGAGAGGGTTGGAGAGTAGAGGGAGCTAGGAGAGGGTTGGGGAGTAGATGGAGCTGGGAGAGGGTTGGAGAGTAGATGGAGCTGGGAGAGGGTTGGGGAGTAGAGGGAGCTGGGAGAGGGTTGGGGAGTAGATGGAGCTGGGAGAGAGTTGGAGAGTAGATGGAGCTGGGAGAGAGTTGGAGAGTAGAGGGAGCTGGGAGAGGGTTGGAGAGTAGATGGAGCTGGGAGAGGGTTGGAGAGTAGATGGAGCTGGGAGAGGGTTGGGGAGTAATTGGAGCTGGGAGAGTTGGAGAGTAGACGGATCTGGGATTGGTTGGTCCGCTGGTTGAGCTGAGGGTGAATTGAAGCGCAGACGAATTTGAGATAGTGTCTGTGTTGAAGGAGTTTGGAGCCACATTGTTCTTTATCTTGTTTTCTCCCATGGGCCTGGTCTCCATCACCTTCTCCATCGTTCCTCACCACATCCAGAAGCTGTTCCTCAGCCCATCATCCAGACGAATACCTCCTCCGCCAATGGGACCTGCCATGTGATGTGGAAGTGCTTTGTGGGGAATGGGAGGAACATTCCCTTTACCTGGCAGCTGGAAGGACGTGACATCACAGCAAAGGACACTGGAGATACTCTGAGGGGCATGTGGAAGACCCTGGAGCTAGAATTATTACCAAATTTCACCCAGAGTAACAGCTGCACAGCAAGAAACCCGGGTTGTAACCAGACAGTGACTATTCACCTCAACAACACCTGTGGCCTTGGAGAAGATACAGCGAAAGGGAAAGGTGAGAGTGTTTGATGGGGACAGTGTAGAGGGAGATTTACTTTGTATCTAACCCCGTGCTGTACCTGTCCTGGGAGTGTTTGATGGGGACGGTGTAGAGCGAGATTTACTCTGTATCTAACCCCGTGCTGTACCTGTCCTGGGAGTGTTTGATGGGGACAGTGTAGAGGGAGATTTACTCTGTATCTAACCCCGTGCTGTACCTGTCCTGGGAGTGTTTGATGGGGACAGTGTAGAGGGAGATTTACTATGTATCTAACCCCGTGCTGTACCTGTCCTGGGAGTGTTTGATGGGGACAGTGTAGAGGGAGATTTACTCTGTATCTAACCTGGTGCTGTACCTGTCCTGGGAGTGTTTGATGGGGACAGTGTAGAGGGAGATTTACTATGTATCTAACCCCGTGCTGTACCTGTCCTGGGAGTGTTTGATGGGGACAGTGTAGAGGGAGATTTACTCTGTATCTAACCCCGTGCTGTACCTGTCCTGGGAGTGTTTGATGGGGACAGTGTAGAGGGAGATTTACTCTGTATCTAACCCCGTGCTGTACCTGTCCTGGGAGTGTTTGATGGGGACAGTGTAGAGGGATCTTTACTCTGCATCTAACCCCATGCTGTACCTGTCCTGGGAGTGTTTGATGGGGACAGTGTAGAGGGAGATTTACTCTGTATCTAACCCCGTGCTGCACCTGTCCTGGGAGTGTTTGATGGGGACAGTGTAGAGGGAGCTTTACTCTGTATCTAACCCCGTGCTGTACCTGTCCTGGGAGTGTTTGATGGGGACAGTGTAGAGGGAGATTTACTCTGTATCTAACCTCGTGCTGTACCTGTCCTGGGAGTGTTTGATGGGGACAGTGTAGAGGGAGATTTACTCTGTATCTAACCCCGTGCTGTACCTGTCCTGGGAGTGTTTGATGGGGACAGTGTAGAGGGAGATTTACTCTGTATCTAACCTGGTGCTGTACCTGTCCTGGGAGTGTTTGATGGGGACAGTGTAGAGGGAGCTTTACTCTGTATCTAACCCCGTGCTGTTCCTGTCCTGGGAGTGTTTGATGGGGACAGTGTAGAGAGAGATTTACTCTGTATCTAACCCCGTGCTGTACCTGCCCTGGGAGTGTTTGATGGGGACAGTGTAGAGGGAGCTTTACTCTGTATCTAACCCCGTGCTGTACCTGTCCTGGGAGTGTTTGATGGGGACAGTGTAGAGGGAGATTTACTCTGTATCTAACCCCGTGCTGTGCCTGTCCTGGGAGAGTTTGATGGGGACAGTGTAGAGGGAGATTTACTCTGTATCTAACCCCGTGCTGTACCTGCCCTGGGAGTGTTTGATGGGGACAGTGTAGAGGGAGCTTTACTCTGTATCTAACCCCATGCTGTACCTGTCCTGGGAGTGTTTGATGGGGACAGTGTAGAGGGAGATTTACTCTGTATCTAACCCCGTGCTGTACCTGTCCTGGGAGTGTTTGATGGGGACAGTGTAGAGGGAGCTTTACTCTGTATCTAACCCCGTGCTGTACCTGTCCTGGGAGTGTTTGATGGGGACAGTGTAGAGGGAGATTTATTCTGTATCTAACGCCGTGCTGTACCTGTCCTGGGAGTGTTTGATGGGGACAGTGTAGATGGAGATTTACTGTGAATCTAACCCCGTGCTGTACCTGTCCTGGGAGTGTTTGATGGGGACAGTGTAGAGGGAGATTTACTCTGTATCTAACCCCGTGCTGTACCTGTCCTGGGAGTGTTTGATGGGGTCAGTGTAGAGGGAGCTTTACTCTGTATCTAACCCCGTGCTGTACCTGTCCTGGGACTGTTTGATGTGGACAGTGTAGAGGGAGATTTACTCTGTGCCTAACCCCGTGCTGTACCTGTCCTGGGAGTGTTTGATGGGGACAGTGTAGAGGGAGATTTATTCTGTATCTAACCCCGTGCTGTACCTGTCCTGGGAGTGTTTGGTGTGGACAGTGTAGAGGGAGATTTATTCTGTATCTAACCCCGTGCTGTACCTGTCCTGGGAGTGTTTGATGGGGACAGTGTAGAGGGAGATTTACTCTGTATCTAACCCCGTGCTGTACCTGTCCTGGGAGTGTTTGATAGGGACAGTGTAGAGGGAGATTTACTCTGTATCTAACCCCGTGCTGTACCTGTCCTGGGAGTGTTTGATGGGGACTCTGTAGAGGGAGATTTACTCTGTATCTAACCCCGTGCTGTATCTGTCCTGGGAGTGTTTGATGGGGACAGTGTAGAGGAAGATTTATTCTGTATCTAACCCCGTGCTGTCCCTGTCCTGGGAGTGTTTGATGGGGACAGTGTAGAGGGAGATTTACTCTGTATCTAACCCCGTGCTGTACCTGTCCTGAGAGTGTTTGATGGGGACAGTGTAGAGGGAGATTTACTCTGTATCTAACCCCGTGCTGTACCTGTCCTGGGAGTGTTTGATGGGAACAGTGTAGAGGGAGCTTTACTCTGTATCTAACCCCGTGCTGTACCTGTCCTGGGAGTGTTTGATGGGGACAGTGTAGAGGGAGATTTACTCTGTATCTAACCCCATGCTGTACCTGTCCTGGGAGTGTTTGATGGGGACAGTGTAGAGGGAGATTTACTCTGTATCTAACCCCGTGCTGCACCTGTCCTGGGAGTGTTTGATGGGGACAGTGTAGAGGGAGATTTACTCTGTATCTAACCTGGTGCTGTACCTGTCCTGGGAGTGTTTGATGGGGACAGTGTAGAGGGAGATTTACTATGTATCTAACCCCGTGCTGTACCTGTCCTGGGAGTGTTTGATGGGGACAGTGTAGAGGGAGATTTACTCTGTATCTAACCCCGTGCTGTACCTGTCCTGGGAGTGTTTGATGGGGACAGTGTAGAGGGAGATTTACTCTGTATCTAACCCCGTGCTGTACCTGTCCTGGGAGTGTTTGATGGGGACAGTGTAGAGGGATCTTTACTCTGCATCTAACCCCATGCTGTACCTGTCCTGGGAGTGTTTGATGGGGACAGTGTAGAGGGAGATTTACTCTGTATCTAACCCCGTGCTGCACCTGTCCTGGGAGTGTTTGATGGGGACAGTGTAGAGGGAGCTTTACTCTGTATCTAACCCCGTGCTGTACCTGTCCTGGGAGTGTTTGATGGGGACAGTGTAGAGGGAGATTTACTCTGTATCTAACCTCGTGCTGTACCTGTCCTGGGAGTGTTTGATGGGGACAGTGTAGAGGGAGATTTACTCTGTATCTAACCCCGTGCTGTACCTGTCCTGGGAGTGTTTGATGGGGACAGTGTAGAGGGAGATTTACTCTGTATCTAACCTGGTGCTGTACCTGTCCTGGGAGTGTTTGATGGGGACAGTGTAGAGGGAGCTTTACTCTGTATCTAACCCCGTGCTGTTCCTGTCCTGGGAGTGTTTGATGGGGACAGTGTAGAGAGAGATTTACTCTGTATCTAACCCCGTGCTGTACCTGCCCTGGGAGTGTTTGATGGGGACAGTGTAGAGGGAGCTTTACTCTGTATCTAACCCCGTGCTGTACCTGTCCTGGGAGTGTTTGATGGGGACAGTGTAGAGGGAGATTTATTCTGTATCTAACGCCGTGCTGTACCTGTCCTGGGAGTGTTTGATGGGGACAGTGTAGATGGAGATTTACTGTGAATCTAACCCCGTGCTGTACCTGTCCTGGGAGTGTTTGATGGGGACAGTGTAGAGGGAGATTTACTCTGTATCTAACCCCGTGCTGTACCTGTCCTGGGAGTGTTTGATGGGGTCAGTGTAGAGGGAGCTTTACTCTGTATCTAACCCCGTGCTGTACCTGTCCTGGGACTGTTTGATGTGGACAGTGTAGAGGGAGATTTACTCTGTGCCTAACCCCGTGCTGTACCTGTCCTGGGAGTGTTTGATGGGGACAGTGTAGAGGGAGATTTATTCTGTATCTAACCCCGTGCTGTACCTGTCCTGGGAGTGTTTGGTGTGGACAGTGTAGAGGGAGATTTATTCTGTATCTAACCCCGTGCTGTACCTGTCCTGGGAGTGTTTGATGGGGACAGTGTAGAGGGAGATTTACTCTGTATCTAACCCCGTGCTGTACCTGTCCTGGGAGTGTTTGATAGGGACAGTGTAGAGGGAGATTTACTCTGTATCTAACCCCGTGCTGTACCTGTCCTGGGAGTGTTTGATGGGGACTCTGTAGAGGGAGATTTACTCTGTATCTAACCCCGTGCTGTATCTGTCCTGGGAGTGTTTGATGGGGACAGTGTAGAGGAAGATTTATTCTGTATCTAACCCCGTGCTGTCCCTGTCCTGGGAGTGTTTGATGGGGACAGTGTAGAGGGAGATTTACTCTGTATCTAACCCCGTGCTGTACCTGTCCTGAGAGTGTTTGATGGGGACAGTGTAGAGGGAGATTTACTCTGTATCTAACCCCGTGCTGTACCTGTCCTGGGAGTGTTTGATGGGAACAGTGTAGAGGGAGCTTTACTCTGTATCTAACCCCGTGCTGTACCTGTCCTGGGAGTGTTTGATGTGGACAGTGTAGAGGGAGATTTACTCTGTATCTAACCCCATGCTGTACCTGTCCTGGGAGTGTTTGATGGGGACAGTGTAGAGGGAGATTTACTCTGTATCTAACCCCGTGCTGCACCTGTCCTGGGAGTGTTTGATGGGGACAGTGTAGAGGGAGATTTACTCTGTATCTAACCTGGTGCTGTACCTGTCCTGGGAGTGTTTGATGGGGACAGTGTAGAGGGAGATTTACTATGTATCTAACCCCGTGCTGTACCTGTCCTGGGAGTGTTTGATGGGGACAGTGTAGAGGGAGATTTACTCTGTATCTAACCCCGTGCTGTACCTGTCCTGGGAGTGTTTGGTGGGGACAGTGTAGAGGGAGATTTACTCTGTATCTAACCCCGTGCTGTACCTGTCCTGGGAGTGTTTGATGGGGACAGTGTAGAGGGATCTTTACTCTGCATCTAACCCCATGCTGTACCTGTCCTGGGAGTGTTTGATGGGGACAGTGTAGAGGGAGATTTACTCTGTATCTAACCCCGTGCTGCACCTGTCCTGGGAGTGTTTGATGGGGACAGTGTAGAGGGAGCTTTACTCTGTATCTAACCCCGTGCTGTACCTGTCCTGGGAGTGTTTGATGGGGACAGTGTAGAGGGAGATTTACTCTGTATCTAACCTCGTGCTGTACCTGTCCTGGGAGTGTTTGATGGGGGACAGTGTAGAGGGAGATTTACTCTGTATCTAACCCCGTGCTGTACCTGTCCTGGGAGTGTTTGATGGGGACAGTGTAGAGGGAGATTTACTCTGTATCTAACCTGGTGCTGTACCTGTCCTGGGAGTGTTTGATGGGGACAGTGTAGAGGGAGCTTTACTCTGTATCTAACCCCGTGCTGTTCCTGTCCTGGGGAGTGTTTGATGGGGACAGTGTAGAGAGAGATTTACTCTGTATCTAACCCCGTGCTGTACCTGCCCTGGGAGTGTTTGATGGGGACAGTGTAGAGGGAGCTTTACTCTGTATCTAACCCCGTGCTGTACCTGTCCTGGGAGTGTTTGATGGGGACAGTGTAGAGGGAGATTTACTCTGTATCTAACCCCGTGCTGTGCCTGTCCTGGGAGAGTTTGATGGGGACAGTGTAGAGGGAGATTTACTCTGTATCTAACCCCGTGCTGTACCTGCCCTGGGAGTGTTTGATGGGGACAGTGTAGAGGGAGCTTTACTCTGTATCTAACCCCATGCTGTACCTGTCCTGGGAGTGTTTGATGGGGACAGTGTAGAGGGAGATTTACTCTGTATCTAACCCCGTGCTGTACCTGTCCTGGGAGTGTTTGATGGGGACAGTGTAGAGGGAGCTTTACTCTGTATCTAACCCCGTGCTGTACCTGTCCTGGGAGTGTTTGATGGGGACAGTGTAGAGGGAGATTTATTCTGTATCTAACGCCGTGCTGTACCTGTCCTGGGAGTGTTTGATGGGGACAGTGTAGATGGAGATTTACTGTGAATCTAACCCCGTGCTGTACCTGTCCTGGGAGTGTTTGATGGGGACAGTGTAGAGGGAGATTTACTCTGTATCTAACCCCGTGCTGTACCTGTCCTGGGAGTGTTTGATGGGGTCAGTGTAGAGGGAGCTTTACTCTGTATCTAACCCCGTGCTGTACCTGTCCTGGGACTGTTTGATGTGGACAGTGTAGAGGGAGATTTACTCTGTGCCTAACCCCGTGCTGTACCTGTCCTGGGAGTGTTTGATGGGGACAGTGTAGAGGGAGATTTATTCTGTATCTAACCCCGTGCTGTACCTGTCCTGGGAGTGTTTGGTGTGGACAGTGTAGAGGGAGATTTATTCTGTATCTAACCCCGTGCTGTACCTGTCCTGGGAGTGTTTGATGGGGACAGTGTAGAGGGAGATTTACTCTGTATCTAACCCCGTGCTGTACCTGTCCTGGGAGTGTTTGATAGGGACAGTGTAGAGGGAGATTTACTCTGTATCTAACCCCGTGCTGTACCTGTCCTGGGAGTGTTTGATGGGGACTCTGTAGAGGGAGATTTACTCTGTATCTAACCCCGTGCTGTATCTGTCCTGGGAGTGTTTGATGGGGACAGTGTAGAGGAAGATTTATTCTGTATCTAACCCCGTGCTGTCCCTGTCCTGGGAGTGTTTGATGGGGACAGTGTAGAGGGAGATTTACTCTGTATCTAACCCCGTGCTGTACCTGTCCTGAGAGTGTTTGATGGGGACAGTGTAGAGGGAGATTTACTCTGTATCTAACCCCGTGCTGTACCTGTCCTGGGAGTGTTTGATGGGAACAGTGTAGAGGGAGCTTTACTCTGTATCTAACCCCGTGCTGTACCTGTCCTGGGAGTGTTTGATGGGGACAGTGTAGAGGGAGATTTACTCTGTATCTAACCCCATGCTGTACCTGTCCTGGGAGTGTTTGATGGGGGACAGTGTAGAGGGAGATTTACTCTGTATCTAACCCCGTGCTGCACCTGTCCTGGGAGTGTTTGATGGGGGACAGTGTAGAGGGAGCTTTACTCTGTATCTAACCCCGTGCTGTACCTGTCCTGGGAGTGTTTGATGGGGACAGTGTAGAGGGAGATTTACTCTGTATCTAACCTCGTGCTGTACCTGTCCTGGGAGTGTTTGATGGGGACAGTGTAGAGGGAGATTTACTCTGTATCTAACCCCGTGCTGTACCTGTCCTGGGAGTGTTTGATGGGGACAGTGTAGAGGGAGATTTACTCTGTATCTAACCAGGTGCTGTACCTGTCCTGGGAGTGTTTGATGGGGACAGTGTAGAGGGAGATTTACTCTGTATCTAACCCCGTGCTGTACCTGTCCTGGGAGTGTTTGATGGGGACGGTGAAGAGGGAGCTTTACTCTGTATCTAACCCCGTGCTGTACCTGTCCTGGGAGTGTTTGATGGGGACAGTGTAGAGGGAGCTTTACTCTGTATCTAACCCCGTGCTGTGCCTGTCCTGGGAGTGTTTGATGGGGACAGTGTAGAGAGAGATTTACTCTGTATCTAACCCCGTGCTGTACCTGCCCTGGGAGTGTTTGATGGAGACAGTGTAGAGGGAGATTTACTCTGTATCTAACCCCGTGCTGTACCTGTCCTGGGAGTGTTTGATGGGGACAGTGTAGAGGGAGATTTACTCTGTATCTAACCCCGTGCTGTGCCTTTCCTGGGAGTGTTTGATGGGGACAGTGTAGAGGGAGATTTACTCTATATCTAACCCTGTGCTGTACCTGTCCTGGGAGTGTTTGATGGGGACAGTGTAGAGGGAGCTTTACTCTGTATCTAACCCCGTGCTGTACCTGTCCTGGGAGTGTTTGATGGGGACAGTGTAGAGGGAGATTTATTCTGTATCTAACCCCGTGCTGTACCTGTCCTGGGAGTGTTTGATGGGGACAGTGTAGATGGAGATTTACTGTGAATCTAACCCCGTGCTGTACCTGTCCTGGGAGTATTTGATGGGGACAGTGTAGAGGGAGATTTACTCTGTATCTAACCCCGTGCTGTACCTGTCCTGGGAGTGTTTGATGGGGTCAGTGTAGAGGGAGCTTTACTCTGTATCTAACCCCGTGCTGTACCTGTCCTGGGACTGTTTGATGTGGACAGTGTAGAGGGAGATTTACTCTGTACCTAACCCCGTGCTGTACCTGTCCTGGGAGTGTTTGATGGGGACAGTGTAGAGGGAGATTTATTCTGTATCTAACCCCGTGCTGTACCTGTCCTGGGAGTGTTTGGTGTGGACAGTGTAGAGGGAGATTTATTCTGTATCTAACCCCGTGCTGTACCTGTCCTGGGAGTGTTTGATGGGGACAGTGTAGAGGGAGATTTACTCTGTATCTAACCCCGTGCTGTACCTGTCCTGGGAGTGTTTGATAGGGACAGTGTAGAGGGAGATTTACTCTGTATCTAACCCCGTGCTGTACCTGTCCTGGGAGTGTTTGATGGGGACTCTGTAGAGGGAGATTTACTCTGTATCTAACCCCGTGCTGTATCTGTCCTGGGAGTGTTTGATGGGGACAGTGTAGAGGAAGATTTATTCTGTATCTAACCCCGTGCTGTACCTGTCCTGGGAGTGTTTGATGGGGACAGTGTAGAGGGAGATTTACTCTGTATCTAACCCCGTGCTGTACCTGTCCTGGGAGTGTTTGATGGGGACTCTGTAGAGGGAGATTTACTCTGTATCTAACCCCGTGCTGTATCTGTCCTGGGAGTGTTTGATGGGGACAGTGTAGAGGAAGATTTATTCTGTATCTAACCCCGTGCTGTACCTGTCCTGGGAGTGTTTGATGGGGACAGTGTAGAGGGAGATTTACTCTGTATCTAACCCCGTGCTGTACCTGTCCTGGGAGTGTTTGATGGGGACAGTGTAGAGGGAGATTTACTCTGTATCTAACCCCATGCTGTACCTGTCCTGGGAGTGTTTGATGGGGACAGTGTAGAGGGAGATTTACTCTGTATCTAACCCCGTGCTGCACCTGTCCTGGGAGTGTTTGATGGGGACAGTGTAGAGGGAGCTTTACTCTGTATCTAACCCCGTGCTGTACCTGTCCTGGGAGTGTTTGATGGGGACAGTGTAGAGGGAGATTTACTCTGTATCTAACCTCGTGCTGTACCTGTCCTGGGAGTGTTTGATGGGGACAGTGTAGAGGGAGATTTACTCTGTATCTAACCCCGTGCTGTACCTGTCCTGGGAGTGTTTGATGGGGACAGTGTAGAGGGAGATTTACTCTGTATCTAACCTGGTGCTGTACCTGTCCTGGGAGTGTTTGATGGGGACAGTGTAGAGGGAGATTTACTCTGTATCTAACCCCGTGCTGTACCTGTCCTGGGAGTGTTTGATGGGGACGGTGAAGAGGGAGCTTTACTCTGTATCTAACCCCGTGCTGTACCTGTCCTGGGAGTGTTTGATGGGGACAGTGTAGAGGGAGCTTTACTCTGTATCTAACCCCGTGCTGTGCCTGTCCTGGGAGTGTTTGATGGGGACAGTGTAGAGAGAGATTTACTCTGTATCTAACCCCGTGCTGTACCTGCCCTGGGAGTGTTTGATGGGGACAGTGTAGAGGGAGCTTTACTCTGTATCTAACCCCGTGCTGTGCCTGTCCTGGGAGTGTTTGATGGGGACAGTGTAGAGGGAGATTTACTCTGTATCTAACCCCGTGCTGTACCTGCCCTGGGAGTGTTTGATGGGGACAGTGTAGAGGGAGCTTTACTCTGTATCTAACCCCGTGCTGTACCTGTCCTGGGAGTGTTTGATGGGGACAGTGTAGAGGGAGATTTACTCTGTATCTAACCCTGTGCTGTACCTGTCCTGGGAGTGTTTGATGGGGACAGTGTAGAGGGAGCTTTACTCTGTATCAAACCCCGTGCTGTACCTGTCCTGGGAGTGTTTGATGGGGACAGTGTAGAGGGAGATTTATTCTGTATCTAACCCCGTGCTGTACCTGTCCTGGGAGTGTTTGATGGGGACAGTGTAGATGGAGATTTACTGTGAATCTAACCCCGTGCTGTACCTGTCCTGGGAGTGTTTGATGGGGACAGTGTAGAGGGAGATTTACTCTGTATCTAACCCCGTGCTGTACCTGTCCTGGGAGTGTTTGATGGGGTCAGTGTAGAGGGAGCTTTACTCTGTATCTAACCCCGTGCTGTACCTGTCCTGGGACTGTTTGATGTGGACAGTGTAGAGGGAGATTTACTCTGTACCTTACCCCGTGCTGTACCTGTCCTGGGAGTGTTTGATGGGGACAGTGTAGAGGGAGATTTATTCTGTATCTAACCCCGTGCTGTACCTGTCCTGGGAGTGTTTGATGTGGACAGTGTAGAGGGAGATTTATTCTGTATCTAACCCCGTGCTGTACCTGTCCTGGGAGTGTTTGATGGGGACAGTGTAGAGGGAGATTTACTCTGTATCTAACCCCGTGCTGTACCTGTCCTGGGAGTGTTTGATAGGGACAGTGTAGAGCGAGATTTACTCTGTATCTAACCCCGTGCTGTACCTGTCCTGGGAGTGTTTGATGGGGACTCTGTAGAGGGAGATTTACTCTGTATCTAACCCCGTGCTGTATCTGTCCTGGGAGTGTTTGATGGGGACAGTGCAGAGGAAGATTTATTCTGTATCTAACCCCGTGCTGTCCCTGTCCTGGGAGTGTTTGATGGGGACAGTGTAGAGGGAATTTTACTCTGTATCTAACCCCGTGCTGTACCTGTCCTGGGAGTGTTTGATGGGGACAGTGTAGAGGGAGATTTACTCTGTATCTAACCCCATGCTGTACCTGTCCTGGGAGTGTTTGATGGGGACAGTGTAGAGGGAGCTTTACTCTGTATCTAACCCCGTGCTGTACCTGTCCTGTGAGTGTTTGATGGGGACAGTGTAGAGGGAGATTTACTCTGTATCTAACCCCGTGCTTTACCTGTCCTGGGAGTGTTTGATGGGGACAGTGTAGAGGGAGATTTACTCTGTATCTAACCCCGTGCTGTACCTGTCCTGGGAGTGTTTTGATAGGGACAGTGTAGAGGGAGATTTACTCTGTATCTAACCTCGTGCTGTACCTGTCCTGGGAGTGTTTGATGGGGACGGTGTAGAGGGAGCTTTACTCTGTATCTAACCCCGTGCTGTACCTGTCCTGGGAGTGTTTGATGGGGACAGTGTAGAGGGAGATTTACTCTGTATCTAACCCTGTGCTGTACGTGTCCTGGGAGTGTTTGATGGGGACAGTGTAGAGGGAGATTTACTCTGTATCTAACCCCGTGCTGTACCTGCCCTGGGAGTGTTTGATGGGGACAGTGTAGAGGGAGCTTTACTCTGTATCTAACCCCGTGCTGTACCTGTCCTGGGAATGTTTGATGGGGACAGTGTAGAGGGAGATTTACTCTGTATCTAACCCTGTGCTGTACCTGTCCTGGGAGTGTTTGATGGGGACAGTGTAGAGGGAGATTTACTCTGTATCTAACCCTGTGCTGTACCTGTCCTGGGAGTGTTTGATGGGGACAGTGTAGAGGGAGCTTTACTCTGTATCTAACCCGGTGCTGTACCTGTCCTGGGAGTGTTTGATGGGGACAGTGTAGAGGGAGATTTATTCTGTATCTAACCCCGTGCTGTACCTGTCCTGGCAGAGTTTGATGGGGACAGTGTAGAGGGAGATTTACTCTGTATCTAACCCCGTGCTGTACCTGTCCTGGGAGTGTTTGATGGGGACAGTGTAGAGGGAGATTTACTCTGTATCTTACCCCGTGCTGTACCTGTCCTGGGAGTGTTTGATGGGGTCAGTGTAGAGGGAGCTTTACTCTGTATCTAACCCCGTGCTGTACCTGTCCTGGGACTGTTTGATGTGGACAGTGTAGAGGGAGATTTACTCTGTACCTAACCCCGTGCTGTACCTGTCCTGTGAGTGTTTGATGGGGACAGTGTAGAGGGAGATTTATTCTGTATCTAACCCCGTGCTGTACCTGTCCTGGGAGTGTTTGATGTGGACAGTGTAGAGGGAGATTTATTCTGTATCTAACCCCGTGCTGTACCTGTCCTGGGAGTCTTTGATGGGGACAGTGTAGAGGGAGATTTATTCTGTATCTAACCCCGTGCTGTACCTGTCCTGGGAGTGTTTGATGGGGACAGTGTAGAGGAAGATTTATTCTGTATCTAACCCCGTGCTGTCCCTGTCCTGGGAGTGTTTGATGGGGACAGTGTAGAGGAAGATTTATTCTGTATCTAGCCCCGTGCTGTCCCTGTCCTGGGAGTGTTTGATGGGGACAGTGTAGAGGGAATTTTACTCTGTATCTAACCCCGTGCTGTACCTGTCCTGGGAGTGTTTGATGGGGACAGTGTAGAGGGAGATTTATTCTGTATCTAACCCCGTGCTGTACCTGTCCTGGGAGTGTTTGATGGGGACAGTGTAGAGGGAGATTTACTCTGTATCTAACCCCGTGCTGTACCTGTCCTGGAGTGTTTGATAGGGACAGTGTAGAGGGAGCTTTACTCTGTATCTAAACCCGTGCTGTGCCTGTCCTGGGAGTGTTTGATGGGGAAAGTGTAGAGGGAGATTTACTCTGTATCTAACCCCGTGCTGTACCTGCCCTGGGAGTGTTTGATGTGGACAGTGTAGAGGGAGCTTTACTCTGTATCTAACCCCGTGCTGTACCTGTCCTGGGAGTGTTTGATGGGGACAGTGTAGAGGGAGATTTACTCTGTATCTAACCCCGTGCTGTACTTGTCCTGGGAGTCTTTGATGGGAACAGTGTAGAGGGAGATTTACTCTGTATCTAACCTGGTGCTGTACCTGTCCTGGGAATGTTTGATGGGGACAGTGTAGAGGGAGATTTACTCTGTATCTAATCCCGTGCTGTACCTGTCCTGGGAGTGTTTGATGGGGACGGTGAAGAGGGAGCTTAACTCTGTATCTAACCCCGTGCTGTACCTGTCCTGGGAGTGTTTGATGGGGACAGTGTAGAGGGAGCTTTACTCTGTATCTAACCCCGTGCTGTGCCTTTCCTGGGAGTGTTTGATGGGGACAGTGTAGAGAGAGATTTACTCTGTATCTAACCCCGTGCTGTACCTGCCCTGGGAGTGTTTGATGGGGACAGTGTAGAGGGAGCTTTACTCTGTATCTAACCCCGTGCTGTACCTGTCCTGGGAGTGTTTGATGGGGACAGTGTAGAGGGAGATTTACTCTGTATCTTACCTCGTGCTGTACCTGTCCTGGGAGTGTTTGATGGGGACAGTGTAGAGGGAGATTTACTCTGTATCTAACCCCGTGCTGTACCTGTCCTGGGAGTGTTTGATGGGGACAGTGTAGAGGGAGATTTACTCTGTATCTAACCTGGTGCTGTACCTGTCCTGGGAGTGTTTGATGGGGACAGTGTAGAGGGAGATTTACTCTGTATCTAACCCCGTGCTGTACCTGTCCTGGGAGTGTTTGATGGGGACGGTGAAGAGGGAGCTTTACTCTGTATCTAACCCCGTGCTGTACCTGTCCTGGGAGTGTTTGATGGGGACAGTGTAGAGGGAGCTTTACTCTGTATCTAACCCCGTGCTGTGCCTGTCCTGGGAGTGTTTGATGGGGACAGTGTAGAGAGAGATTTACTCTTTATCTAACCCCGTGCTGTACCTGCCCTGGGAGTGTTTGATGGGGACAGTGTAGAGAGAGCTTTACTCTGTATCTAACCCCGTGCTGTACCTGTCCTGGGAGTGTTTGATGGGGACAGTGTAGAGGGAGATTTACTCTGTATCTAACCCCGTGCTGTGCCTGTCCTGGGAGTGTTTGATGGGGACAGTGTAGAGGGAGATTTACTCTGTATCTAACCCCGTGCTGTACCTGCCCTGGGAGTGTTTGATGGGGACAGTGTAGAGGGAGCTTTACTCTGTATCTAACCCCGTGCTGTACCTGTCCTGGGAGTGTTTGATGGGGACAGTGTAGAGGGAGATTTACTCTGTATCTAACCCTGTGCTGTACCTGTCCTGGGAGTGTTTGATGGGGACAGTGTAGAGGGAGCTTTATTCTGTATCAAACCCCGTGCTGTACCTGTCCTGGGAGTGTTTGATGGGGACAGTGTAGATGGAGATTTACTGTGAATCTAACCCCGTGCTGTACCTGTCCTGGGAGTGTTTGATGGGGACAGTGTAGAGGGAGATTTACTCTGTATCTAACCCCGTGCTGTACCTGTCCTGGGAGTGTTTGATGGGGTCAGTGTAGAGGGAGCTTTACTCTGTATCTAACCCCGTGCTGCACCTGTCCTGGGACTGTTTGATGTGGACAGTGTAGAGGGAGATTTACTCTGTACCTAACCCCGTGCTGTACCAGTCCTGGGAGTGTTTGATGGGGACAGTGTAGAGGGAGATTTATTCTGTATCTAACCCCGTGCTGTACCTGTCCTGGGAGTGTTTGATGTGGACAGTGTAGAGGGAGATTTATTCTGTATCTAACCCCGTGCTGTACCTGTCCTGGGAGTGTTTGATGGGGACAGTGTAGAGGGAGATTTACTCTGTATCTAACCCCGTGCTGTACCTGTCCTGGGAGTGTTTGATGGGGACAGTGTAGAGGGCGATTTACTCTGTATCTAAGCCCGTGCTGTACCTGTCCTGGGAGTGTTTGATGGGGACTCTGTAGAGGGAGATTTACTCTGTATCTAACCCCGTGCTGTATCTGTCCTGGGAGTGTTTGATGGGGACAGTGTAGAGGAAGATTTATTCTGTATCTAACCCCGTGCTGTCCCTGTCCTGGGAGTGTTTGATGGGGACAGTGTAGAGGGAATTTTACTCTGTATCTAACCCCGTGCTGTACCTGTCCTGGGAGTGTTTGATGGGGACAGTGTAGAGGGAGATTTACTCTGTATCTAACCCCGTGCTGTACCTGTCCTGGGAGTGTTTGATGGGGACAGTGTAGAGGGAGCTTTACTCTGTATCTAACCCCGTGCTGTACCTGTCCTGGGAGTGTTTGATGGGGACAGTGTAGAGGGAGCTTTACTCTGTATCTAACCCCGTGCTGTACCTGTCCTGGGAGTGTTTGATAGGGACAGTGTAGAGGGAGATTTACTCTGTATCTAACCCCGTGCTGTACCTGTCCTGGGAGTGTTTGATGGGGACAGTGTAGAGGGAGCTTTACTCTGTATCTAACCCCGTGCTGTGCCTGTCCTGGGAGTGTTTGATGGGGACAGTGTAGAGGGAGATTTACTCTGTAACTAACCCCGTGCTGTACCTGCCCTGGGAGTGTTTGATGGGGACAGTGTAGAGGGAGCTTTACTCTGTATCTAACCCCGTGCTGTACCTGTCCTGGGAGTGTTTGATGGGGACAGTGTAGAGGGAGATTTACTCTGTATCTAACCCCGTGCTGTACCTGTCCTGGGAGTGTTTGATGGGGACAGTGTATAGGGAGATTTACTCTGTATCTAACCCCGTGCTGTACCTGTCCTGGGAGTGTTTGATGGGGACAGTGTAGAGGGAGCTTTACTCTGTATCTAACCCCGTGCTGTACCTGTCCTGGGAGTGTTTGATGGGGACAGTGTAGAGGGAGATTTACTCTGTATCTAACCCCGTGCTGTACCTGTCCTGGGAGTGTTTGATGGGGACAGTGTAGAGGGAGATTTACTCTGTATCTAACCCTGTGCTGTACCTGTCCTGGGAGTGTTTGATGGGGACAGTGTAGAGGGAGCTTTACTCTGTATCTAACCCCGTGCTGTACCTGTCCTGGGAGTGTTTGATGGGGACAGTGTAGAGGGAGATTTATTCTGTATCTAACCCCGTGCTGTACCTGTCCTGGGAGTGTTTGATGGGGACAGTGTAGAGGGAGATTTACTCTGTATCTAACCCCGTGCTGTACCTGTCCTGGGAGTGTTTGATGGGGACAGTGTAGAGGGAGATTTACTGTGTATCTAACCCCGTGCTGTTCCTGTCCTAGGAGTGTTTGATGGGGACAGTGTAGATGGAGATTTACTGTGTATCTAACCCCGTGCTGTACCTGTCCTGGGAGTGTTTGATGGGGACAGTGTAGAGGGAGATTTACTCTGTATCTAACCCCGTGCTGTACCTGTCCTGGGAGTGTTTGATGGGGACAGTGTAGAGGGAGATTTACTCTGTATCTAACCCCGTGCTGTACCTGTCCTGGGAGTGTTTGATGTGGACAGTGTAGAGGGAGATTTACTCTGTACCTAACCCCGTGCTGTACCTGTCCTGGGAGTGTTTGATGGGGACAGTGTAGAGGGAGATTTATTCTGTATCTAACCCCGTGCTGTACCTGTCCTGGGAGTGTTTGATGGGGACAGTGTAGAGGGAGATTTACTCTGTATCTAACGCCGTGCTGTACCTGTCCTGGGAGTGTTTGATGGGGACAGTGTAGAGGGAGATTTACTCTGTATCTAACCCCGTGCTGTACCTGTCCTGGGAGTTTTTGATGTGGACAGTGTAGAGGGAGATTTACTCTGTACCTAACCCCGTGCTGTACCTGTCCTGGGAGTGTTTGATGGGGACAGTGTAGAGGGAGATTTATTCTGTATCTAACCCCGTGCTGTACCTGTCCTGGGAGTGTTTGATGTGGACAGTGTAGAGTGAGATTTATTCTGTATCTAACCCCGTGCTGTACCTGTCCTGGGAGTCTTTGATGGGGACAGTGTAGAGGGAGATTTATTCTGTATCTAACCCCGTGCTGTACCTGTCCTGGGAGTGTTTGATGGGGACAATGTAGAAGGAGATTTACTCTGTATCTAACCCCGTGCTGTACCTGTCCTGGGAGTGTTTGATGGGGACAGTGTAGAGGAAGATTTATTCTGTATCTAACCCCGTGCTGTCCCTGTCCTGGGAGTGTTTGATGGGGACAGTGTAGAGGGAGATTTACTCTGTATCTAACCCCGTGCTGTACCTGTCCTGGGAGTGTTTGATGGGGACAGTGTAGAGGGAGCTTTACTCTGTATCTAACCCCGTGCTGTACCTGTCCTGGGAGTGTTTGATGGGGACAGTGTAGAGGGAGACTTACTCTGTATCTAACCCCGTGCTGTACCTGTCCTGGGAGTGTTTGATGGGGACAGTGTAGAGGGAGATTTACTCTGTATCTAACCCCGTGCTGTACTTGTCCTGGGAGTGTTTGATGGGGACAGTGTAGAGGGAGATTTATTCTGTATCTAACCCCGTGCTGTTCCTGTCCTAGGAGTGTTTGATGGGGACAGTG
>JANJGN010003005.1:0-53250 GCA_026770705.1 Isurus oxyrinchus
GCCTGGAAAAAGGGAGAGAGAAGGACTCGGTGAGTGAAGGGGTGGAGAAAAAAAAAACACTTTGCAATGCTCTCATCTTGTTTCTGCTCCTGATTCCTCACAGCAATTTGCTATGTAAACAGGTCACGCTGCCATGACACACTCCCAACAGAAGGCTGGAATTGGAGGAACGCAGAGATTTCAGAAGATTGGAGGGGCTGGAGGAGGTTACAGAGATAGGGAGGGGTGCAGGGCTGGAGGAGGTTACAGAGATAGGGAGGGGTGTAGGGGCTGGAGGAGGTTACAGAGATAGGGAGGGGTGTAGAGGCTGGAGGAGGTTACAGAGATAGGGAGGGGTGTAGGTGCTGGAGGAGGTTACAGAGATAGGGAGGGGTGTAGAGGCTGGAGGAGGTTACAGAGATAGGGAGGGGTGGAGGGGCTGGAGGAGGTTACAGAGATAGGGAGGGGTGTAGGGGCTGGAGGAGGTTACAGAGATAGGGAGAGGTGTAGGGGCTGGAGGAGGTTACAGAGATAGGGAGGGGTGTAGGGGCTGGAGGAGGATACAGATAGGGAGGGGTGTAGGGGCTGGAGGAGGATACAGATAGGGAGGGGTGTAGGGGCTGGAGGAGGTTACAGAGATAGGGAGGGGTGTAGGGGCTGGAGGAGGTTACAGAGATAGGGAGGGGGTGTAGGGGCTAGAGGATGTTACAAAGACAGGGAAGGGTGTAGGGGCTGGAGGAGGTTACAGAGATAGGGATGGGTGTAGGGGCTGGAGGATGTTACAGAGACAGAGAGGGTTGTAGGGGCTGGAGGAGGTTACAGAGATAGGGATGGGTGTAGGGGCTGGAGGAGGTTACAGAGATAGGGAGGGCTGTAGGGGCTGGAGGAGGTTGCAGAGGTAGGGAGGTGAGTAGGGGCTGGAGGAGGTTACAGAGGTAGGGACGGGTGTAGGGACTGGAGGAGGTTACAGAGATAGGGATGGATGTAGGTGCTGGAGGAGGTTACAGAGATAGGGAGGGGTGTAGGTGCTGGAGGAGGTTACAGAGATAGGGAGGCGAGTAGGGGCTGGAGGAAGTTACAGAGATAGGGAGGGGTGGAGGGGCTGGAGGAGGTTACAGAGATAGGGAGGTGAGTAGGGGCCGGAGGAGGTTACAGAGATAGGGAGGGGTTTAGGGGCTGGTGGAGGTTACAGAGACAGGGAGGGGTGTAGGGGGCTGGAGGAGGTTACAGAGATAGGGAGGTGTGTCGGGGCCGGAGGGTGTTACAGAGATAGGGAGGGGTGTTGGGGTTGGAGGAGGTTACAGAGATAGGGAGTCGTGTAGGGGCTGGAGGAGGTTACAGAGATAGGGAGGGGTGTACGCGGCTGGAGGAGGATACCGAGATAGGGAGGGGTGTAGGGGCTGGAGGAGGTTACAGAGATAGGGAGTGGTGTAGGGACTGGAGCAGGTTACAGAGATAGGGAGTCGTGTAGGGGCTGGAGGAGGTTACAGAGATAGGGAGGGGTGTACGCGGCTGGAGGAGGATACCGAGATAGGGAGGGGTGTAGGGGCTGGAGGAGGTTACAGAGATAGGGAGGGGTGTAGGGGTTGGAGGAGGTTACAGAGAGACGGAGGGTTGTAGGGGCTGGAGGAGGTGACAGAGAGAGGGGTGTAGGAGCTGGAGGATGTGACAGAGAGAGGGAGGGGTGTTGGGGCTGGAGGAGGTTACAGAGATAGGGAGGGGTGTAGGGGCCGGAGCAGGTGACAGAGATAGGGAAGGAGTGTAGCGGCTGGAGGAGGTTACAGAGATAGGGAGGGGTGTAGGGGCTGGAGGAGATGACAGAGATAGGGAGGGGTGTAGGGGCTCAAGGATGGTGACAGAGATAGGGAGGTGTGTAGGGGCTGGAGGAGTTTACAGAGATTGTGAGGGGTGTACGGGGCTGGAGGAGGTTTCAGCGATAGGGAGGGGTGTAGGGGCTGGAGGATGTTACAGAGACAGCGAAGGGTGTAGGGGCTGGAGGAGGTAACAGATTTAGGGAGGGGTGTAGGGGCTGGAGGAGGTTACAGAGAGAGGGAGGGGTTTAGGGGTTGTAGGAGGTTACAGAGATAGGGAGGAGTGTAGGGGTTGGAGGAGGTGACAGAGATAGGGAGGAGTGTAGGGGTTGGAGGAGGTGACAGAGATAGGGAGGGGTGTAGGAGCTGGAGGACGTTACAGAGATAGGGAGGAGTGTAGGGGCTGGAGGAGGTGACAGAGAGGGAGGGGTGTAGAAGCTGGAGGAGGTTACAGAGATAGGGAGAGGTGTAGGGGCTGGAGGAGGTTACAGAGATAGGGATGGGTGTAGGGGCTGGAGGAGGTTACAGAGATAGTGAGTGGTGTTGGGGCTGGAGGAGGTTACAGAGATAGGGAGGGGTGTAGGGGGCTGGAGGAGGTTACAGAGATAGGGAGGGGTGTAGGGGCCAGAGGAGGATACAGAGGTAGGGAGGGGTGTCGGGGCTGGAGGAGTTGACAGGGAGCGGGGGTGTAGGGGCTGGAGGAGGTTACAGAGATTGGGAGGGTTGTGGGGCTGGAGGAGGTTACGGAGATAGGGAGGGGTGAAGGGGCTAGAGGAGGTTCCAGAGATGGGGAAGGGTGTAGGGGCTGGAGGAGGTTACAGATATAGGGAGGGGTGTAGGGGCCAGAGGAGGATACAGAGGTAGGGAGGGGTGTAGGGGCTGGAGGAGTTTACAGAGATAGGGAGGGGTGTACGGGGCTGGAGGAGGTTACAGAGATAGGGAGGGGTGTAAGGCGTCAAGGAGGTGACAGAGATAGGGAGGTGTGTAGGGGCTGGCGGAGTTGTCAGTTAGGGAGGGGTGTAGTGGCTGGAGGAAGTGACAGATAGGGAGGGGTGTAGGGGTTGGAGGAGGTGACAGAGATAGGGAGGGGTGCAGGGGTTGGAGGAGGTGACAGAGATAGGGAGGGGTGCAGGGGCTGGAGGAGGTGACAGAGCTAAGGAGGGGTGTCGGGGCCGGAGGGTGTTACAGAGATACGGAGGGGTGTAGGGAGCTGGAGGAGGTGACAGAGATTGGGACGGTTGTGGGGCTGGAGGAGGTTACAGAGATGGGGAGGGGTGTTGGCAGTGGAGGAACTTACAGAGATAGGGAGGGGTGTAGGGGCTGGAGGAGGTTACAGAGATAGGGAGGGGTGTAGGGGCTGGAGGAGGTTACAGAGATAGGGAGGTCAGTTGGGGCTGGAGGAGGTTACAGAGATAGGGAGGGGTGTAGGGGCTGGAGGAGGTTACAGAGATAGGGAGGGGTGTAGGGGCTGGAGGAGGTTACAGAGATAGGAAGGGGTGTAGGGGCTGGAGGAGGTTACAGAGATAGGGAGGGGTGTAGGGGCTGGAGGAGGTTACAGAGATAGGGAGGGGTGTAGGGGCTGGAGGAGGTTACAGAGAGCGGGAGGGGTGTAGGGGCTGGAGGAGGTTACAGAGATAGGGAGGGGTGTACGGGGCTGGAGGAGGTGACAGACAGGGAGTAGTGTAGTGGCTGGAGGAGGTTACAGAGATAGGAAGGGGTGTAGGGGGCTGGAGGAGGTTACAGAAATAGCGAGGTGAGTAGGAGCTGGAGGAGGTTACAGAGATAGAGAGGCGTGTAGGGGCTGAAGGAGGTCACTGAGATAGGGAGGTGTCAAGGTGCTGGAGGAGTTGACATGGAGCGGGGTGTAGGGGCTTGAGGAGGTTACAGTGATAGTGAGGGGAGTAGCGGCTGGAGGAGGTTACAGAGATAGGGAGGGGTGTAGGGGCTGTAGGAGGTTACAGAAATAGGGAGGGGTGTAGGGGGCTGGAGGAGTTGTCAGAGATTGGGACGGTTGTGGGGCTGGAGGAGGTTACAGAGATAGGTAGGGGTGTTGGCAGTGGAGGAGGTTACGGAGATAGGGAGAGTGTAGGGGCAGGAGGAGGTGACAGAGATAGGGAGGGGTGTAGGTGCTGGAGGAGGTTACAGAGATAGGGAGGGGTGTAGGGGGCTGGAGGAGGTTACAGAGATAGGGAGGGGTGTAGGGGCTGGAGGAGGTTACAGAGAGAAGGAGGGGGTGTAGGGGCTGGAGGAGGTTACAGAGATAGGGAGGGGTGTAGGGACTGGAGGAGGTTACAGAGATAGGGAGAGGTGTAGGGGCTGGAGGAGGTTACAGAGAGAGGGAGGGGGTGTAGGGGCTGGAGGAGGTTACAGAGATAGGGAGGGGTGTAGGGGCTGGAGGAGGTTACAGAGATAGGGAGGGGGTGTAGGGGCTAGAGGATGTTACAAAGACAGGGAAGGGTGTAGGGGCTGGAGGAGGTTACAGAGATAGGGATGGGTGTAGGGGCTGGAGGATGTTACAGAGACAGAGAGGGTTGTAGGGGCTGGAGGAGGTTACAGAGATAGGGATGGGTGTAGGGGCTGGAGGATGTTACAGAGATAGGGAGGGGTGTAGGGGCTGGAGGAGGTTACAGAGATAGGGAGGGGTGTAGAGGCTGGAGGAGGTTACAGAGATAGGGAGGGGTGAAGGGGCTGGAGGAGGTTACAGAGATAGGGAGAGGTGTAGGGGCTGGAGGAGGTTACAGAGATAGGGAGGGGTGTAGGGGCTGGAGGAGGATACAGATAGGGAGGGGTGTAGGGGCTGGAGGAGGTTACAGAGATAGGGAGGGGTGTAGGGGCTGGAGAAGGTTACAGAGATAGGGAGGGGGTGTAGGGGCTAGAGGATGTTACAAAGACAGGGATGGGTGTAGGGGCTGGAGGAGGTTACAGAGATAGGGATGGGTGTAGGGGCTGGAGGATGTTACAGAGATAGGGAGGGGTGTAGGGGCTGGAGGAGGTTACAGAGATAGGGAGGGGTGTAGAGGCTGGAGGAGGTTACAGAGATAGGGAGGGGTGTAGGGGCTGGAGGAGGTTACAGAGATAGGGAGAGGTGTAGGGGCTGGAGGAGGTTACAGAGATAGGGAGGGGTGTAGGGGCTGGAGGAGGATACAGATAGGGAGGGGTGTAGGGGCTGGAGGAGGTTACAGAGATAGGGAGGGGTGTAGGGGCTGGAGAAGGTTACAGAGATAGGGAGGGGGTGTAGGGGCTAGAGGATGTTACAAAGACAGGGAAGGCTGTAGGGGCTGGAGGAGGTTACAGAGATAGGGATGGGTGTAGGGGCTGGAGGATGTTACAGAGACAGAGAGGGTTGTAGGGGCTGGAGGAGGTTACAGAGATAGGGATGGGTGTAGGGGCTGGAGGAGGTTACAGAGATAGGGAGGGCTGTAGGGGCTGGAGGAGGTTGCAGAGGTAGGGAGGTGAGTAGGGGCTGGAGGAGGTTACAGAGGTAGGGACGGGTGTAGGGACTGGAGGAGGTGACAGAGATAGGGATGGGTGGAGGTGCTGGAGGAGGTTACAGAGATAGGGAGGGGTGTAGGTGCTGGAGGAGGTTACAGAGATAGGGAGGCGAGTAGGGGCTGGAGGAAGTTACAGAGATAGGGAGGGGTGGAGGGGCTGGAGGAGGTTACAGAGATAGGGAGGTGAGTAGGGGCTGGAGGAGGTTACAGAGATAGGGAGGGGTTTAGGGGCTGGTGGAGGTTACAGAGACAGGGAGGGGTGTAGGGGGCTGGAGGAGGTTACAGAGATAGGGAGGGGTGTAGGGGCTGGAGGAGGTTACAGAGATAGTGAGGGGTGTAGGAGGCTGGAGGAGGTTACAGTGATTGGGAGTGTTGTAGGGGTTGGAGGAGGTTACAGAGATAGGGAGGAGTGTAGGGGCTGGAGGAGGTTACAGAGATAGGGAGGGGTGTAGGGGCTGGTGGAGGTTACAGAGATAGGGAGGGGTGTAGGGGCTGGAGGAGGTTACAGAGATAGGGAGGGGTGTACGCGGCAGGAGGAGGATACCGAGATAGGGAGGGGTGTAGGGGCTGGAGGAGGTTACAGAGATAGGGAGGGGTCTAGGGGCTGGAGGAGGTTACAGAGATAGGGAGGGGTGTACGCGGCAGGAGGAGGATACCGAGATAGGGAGGGGTGTAGGGGCTGGAGGAGGTTACAGAGATAGGGAGGGGTCTAGGGGCTGGAGGAGGTTACAGAGATAGGGAGGGGTGTAGTGACTCAAGGAGGTGACAGAGATAGGGAGGTGTGTAGGGGCTGGAGGAGTTTAGAGATTGTGAGCGGTGTACGGGGCCGGAGGAGGTTTCAGAGATAGGGAGGGGTGTACGCGGCTGGAGGAGGATACCGAGATAGGGAGGGGTGTAGGGGCTGGAGGAGGTTACAGAGATAGGGAGTGGTGTAGGGACTGGAGCAGGTTACAGAGATAGGGAGTCGTGTAGGGGCTGGAGGAGGTTACAGAGATAGGGAGGGGTGTACGCGGCTGGAGGAGGATACCGAGATAGGGAGGGGTGTAGGGGCTGGAGGAGGTTACAGAGATAGGGAGGGGTCTAGGGGCTGGAGGAGGTTACAGAGATAGGGAGGGGTGTAGGGGTTGGAGGAGGTTACAGAGAGAGGGAGGGCTGTAGGGGCTGGAGGAGGTGACAGAGAGAGGGGTGTAGGAGCTGGAGGATGTGACAGAGAGAGGGAGGGGTGTTGGGGCTGGAGGAGGTTACAGAGATAGGGAGGGGTGTAGGGGCCGGAGCAGGTGACAGAGATAGGGAAGGAGTGTAGCGGCTGGAGGAGGTTAGAGAGATTGGGTGGGGTGTAGGGTCTCAAGGAGGTGACAGAGATAGGGAGGTGTGTAGGGGCTGGAGGAGTTTACAGAGATAGGGAGGGGTGTAGGGGCCAGAGCAGGTGACAGAGATAGGGAGGGAGTGTAGCGGCTGGAGGAGGTTACAGAGATAGGGTGGGGTGTAGGGGCTCAAGGAGGTGACAGAGATAGGGAGGTGTGTAGGGGCTGGAGGAGTTTACAGAGATTGTGAGGGGTGTACGGGGCTGGAGGAGGTTTCAGAGATAGGGAGGGGTGTAGGGGCTGGAGGATGTTACAGAGACAGCGAAGGGTGTAGGCGCTGGAGGAGGTAACAGATTTAGGGAGGGGTGTAGGGGCTGGAGGAGGTTACAGAGAGAGGGAGGGGTTTAGGGGTTGTAGGAGGTTACAGAGATAGGGAGGAGTGTAGGCGTTGGAGGAGGTGACAGAGATAGGGAGGGGTGTAGGAGCTGGAGGACGTTACAGAGATAGGGAGGAGTGTAGGGGCTGGAGGAGGTGACAGAGAGGGAGGGGTGTAGAAGCTGGAGGAGGTTACAGAGATAGGGAGAGGTGTAGGGGCTGGAGGAGGTTACAGAGATAGGGATGGGTGTAGGGGCTGGAGGAGGTTACAGAGATAGTGAGTGGTGTTGGGGCTGGAGGAGGTTACAGAGATAGGGAGGGGTGTAGAGGGCTGGAGGAGGTTACAGAAATAGGGAGGTGAGTAGGAGCTGGAGGAGGTGACAGAGATAGGGAGGTGTGTCGGGGCTGGAGGAGTTGACAGGGAGCGGGGTGTAGGGGCTGGAGGAGGTTACAGAGATTGGGAGGGTTGTGGGGCTGGAGGAGGTTACGGAGATAGGGAGGAGTGTCGGGGCTGGAGGAGGTTACAGAGATAGGGAGGGGTGTAGGGGCTGGAGGAGGTTGCAGAGATAGGGAGGGGTGAAGGGGCTGGAGGAGGTTACAGAGATAGGGAGGGGTGTAGGGGTTGGAGGAGGTTACAGAGATAGGGAGGGGTGTAGAGGCTGGAGGAGGTTCCAGAGATGGGGAAGGGTGTAGGGGCTGGAGGAGGTTACAGATATAGGGAGGGGTGTAGGCGCTGGAGGAGGTTACAGAGATAGGGAGGGGTGTAGGGGCTGGAGGAGGTTACAGAGATAGGGAGGGGTGTAGGGGCCAGAGGAGGATACAGAGGTAGGGAGGGGTGTAGGGGCTGGAGGAGTTTACAGAGATAGGGAGTGGTGTACGGGGCTGGAGGAGGTTACAGAGATAGGGAGGGGTGTAAGGCATCAAGGAGGTGACAGAGATAGGGAGGTGTGTAGGGGCTGGCGGAGTTGTCAGTTAGGGAGGGGTGTAGTGGCTGGAGGAAGTGACAGATAGGGAGGGGTGTAGGGGTTGGAGGAGGTGACAGAGATAGGGAGGGGTGCAGGGGTTGGAGGAGGTGACAGAGATAGGGAGGGGTGCAGGGGCTGGAGGAGGTGACAGAGCTAAGGAGGGGTGTCGGGGCCGGAGGGTGTTACAGAGATAGGGAGGGGTGTAGGGAGCTGGAGGAGGTGACAGAGATTGGGACGGTTGTGGGGCTGGAGGAGGTTACAGAGATAGGGAGGGGTGTTGGCAGTGGAGGAACTTACAGAGATAGGGAGGGGTGTAGGGGCTGGAGGAGGTTACAGAGATAGGGAGGGGTGTAGGGGCTGGAGGAGTTTACAGAGATAGGGAGGTCAGTTGGGGCTGGAGGAGGTTACAGAGATAGGGAGTGGTGTAGGGGCTGGAGGAGGTTACAGAGATAGGGAGGGGTGTACGGGGCTGGAGGAGGTGACAGACAGGGAGTAGTGTAGTGGCTGGAGGAGGTTACAGAGATAGGAAGGGGTGTAGGGGGCTGGAGGAGGTTACAGAAATAGCGAGGTGAGTAGGAGCTGGAGGAGGTTACAGAGATAGAGAGGCGTGTAGGGGCTGAAGGAGGTCACTGAGATAGGGAGGTGTCAAGGTGCTGGAGGAGTTGACATGGAGCGGGGTGTAGGGGCTTGAGGAGGTTACAGTGATAGGGAGGGGAGTAGCGGCTGGAGGAGGTTACAGAGATAGGGAGGGGTGTAGGGGCTGTAGGAGGTTACAGAAATAGGGAGGGGTGTAGGGGGCTGGAGGAGTTGTCAGAGATTGGGACGGTTGTGGGGCTGGAGGAGGTTACAGAGATAGGGAGGGGTGTTGGCAGTGGAGGAGGTTACGGAGATAGGGAGGGTGTAGGGGCAGGAGGAGGTTACAGAGATAGGGATGGGTGTATTGGCTGGAGGAGGTTACAGAGATAGGGAGGGGTGTAGGGGCTGGAGGAGGTTACAGAGATAGGGAGTGGTGTAGGGCTGGAGGAGGTTACAGAGATAGGGAGGGGTGTAGGGCCTGGAGGAGGTTACAGAGACAGGGATGGGTGTAGGAGCTGGAGGAGGTGACGGAGAGAGGGAGGGGTGTTGGGGCTGGAGGAGGTGACATAGATAGGCAGGGGTGTCGGAGCTGGAGGCGGTGACAGAGATAGGGAGGGGTGTTGGAGCGGAGGCGGTGACAGAGATAGGGAGGGGTGTAGGGGCTGGAGGAGGTGAGAGAGATAGGGAGGTGTGCAGGCGCCGGAGGTGGTTACATAGACATGGAGGGGAGTCCGGGGCTGGAGGAGGTTACTGAGATAAGGAGGGGTGTAGGGGCTCAAGAAGGTGACAGAGATAGGGAGGGGTGTAGGGGCTGGATGAGTTTACAGAGATTGTGAGGGGTGTACCGGGCCAGAGGAGGTTTCAGAGATAGGGAGGAGTGTAGCGGCTGGAGGAGGTTTCAGAGAGAGGGAGGAGTGTAGGGGCTGGAGGTGGTTACAGAGATAGGGAGGGGTGTAGGGTTTGGAGGAGTTTACAGAGATTGGGAGGGGTGTACGGGTCTGGAGGAGGTTACAGAGATAGGGAGGGGTGTAGGGGCTGGACGAGGTTACAGAGATAGGGAGGTGTGTCTGGGCCGGAGGGTGTTACAGATATAGGGAGGGGTGTAGGTGCTGGAGCAGGTTACAGAGATAGGGAGGGGTGTAGGGGCTGGAGGAGGTTACAGAGATAGGAATGTAGTGGCTGGAGGAGGTTACAGAGATAGGGAGGGGTGTAGGAGCTGGAGGAGGTGACAAAGAGAGGGAGGGGTGTTGGGGCTGGAGGAGGTGACAGAGATAGGGAGGGGTGTAGGAGCTGGAGGCGGTGACAGAGATAGGGACGGGTGTAGTGGCTGGAGGAGGTGAGAGAGATAGGGAGGTGTCTAGGCGCCGGAGGAGGTTACAGAGACACGGAGGGGTGTAGGGGCCGGCGGAGGTGACAGAGATAGGGAGGGGAGTCGGGGGCTGGAGGAGTTTACTGTGATAGGGAGGGGTGTAGGGGCTCAAGGAGGTGACAGAGATAGGGAGGTGTGTAGGCGTTGGAGGAGTTTACAGAGATTGGGAGGGGATTTGGGGCTGGAGGAGTTTACAGAGATAGGGTGGGGTGTAGGGGCTGGAGGTGGTTACAGAGATAGGGAGGGGTGTAGGAGCTGGAGGAGGTGACAGAGAGAGGGAGGGGTGTTGGGGCTGGAGGAGGTGACAGTGATAGGGAGGGGTGTAGGAGCTGGAGGCGGTGACAGAGATAGGGAGGGGTGTAGGGGCTGGAGGAGGTGAGAGAGATAGGGAGGTGTGTAGGCGCCGGAGGTGACAGAGAGAGGGAGGGGAGTAGGGGCTGGAGGAGGTTACAAAGATAGGGAGGGGTGTAGGAGCTGGAGGAGGTACAGAGATAGGGAGTTCAGTTGGGGCTGGAGGAGGTTACAGAGATAGGGAGTGCTGTAGGGGCTGGAGGAGGTTACAGAGATAGGGAGGGGTGTAGGGGGCTGGAGGAGGTGACAGACAGGGAGTAGTGTAGTGGCTGGAGGAGGTTACAGAGATAGGAAGGTGTGTAGGGGGCTGGAGGAGGTTACAGAAAGGGAGGTGAGTAGGAGCTGGAGGAGGTTACAGAGATAGGGAGGCGTGTAGGGGCTGAAGGAGGTCACTGAGATAGGGAGGTGTCTAGGTGCTGGAGGAGTTGCAGGGAGCGGGGTGTAGTGGCTTGAGGAGGTTACAGTGATAGGGAGGGGAGTAGGGTCTGGAGGCGGTTACAGAGATAGGGAGGTGAGTAGGGGCTGGAAGAGGTTACAGAGATAGGGAGGGGTGTAGGGGCGGAGGAGGTTACAGAGCTATGGAGGGGTGTAGGGACTGTAGGAGGTTACAGAGATAGGGAGGGGTGTAGGGGCTGGAGGAAGTTACAGAGATAGGGAGGGGAGTAGGGGCTGGAGGAGGTTACAGAGATAGGGAGGTGAGTAGGGGCTGGAGGAGGTTACAGAGATAGGGAGGGGTGTAGGGGCTGTAGGAGGTTACAGAGATAGGGAGGGGTGTAGGGGCTGGAGGAGGTTACAGAGATAGGGAGGGGTGTTGGCCGTGGAGGAGGTTACAGAGATAGGGAGGGTGTAGGGGTTGGAGGAGGTTCCAGAGATGGGGAAGGGTGTAGGGGCTGGAGGAGTTTACAGAGAAAGGGAGGGGTGTCGGGGCTGGAGGAGGTTACAGAGATAGGGAGGTGAGTAGGGGCTGGAGGAGGTTACAAATATAGGGAGCGGTGTCGGGACTGGAGGAGGTTACAGAGATAGGGAGGGGTGTAGGCGTTTGAGGAGTTTACAGGGATAGGGAGGGGTGTAGGGGCTGGAGGAGTTTACAGGGATAGGGAGGGGTGTAGTGGCTGGAGGAGTTTACAGAGATAGGGAGGGGTGTAGGGGCTGGAGGAGGTAACAGATATGGAGGGGCGTAGGGGCTGGAGGAGGTGACAGAGAGAGGGGTGTAGGAGCTGGAGGAGGTGACGGAGAGAGGGAGGGGTGTTGGGGCTGGAGGAGGTGACATAGATAGGGAGGGGTGTAGGGGCTGGAGGAGGTGACAGAGGGAGGGAGGGGTGTAGGGGCTGGAGGAGCTACAGAGATTGTGAGCGGTGTACGGGGCCGGAGGAGGTTTCAGAGATAGGGAGGAGTGTAGGGGCCGGAGGAGGTTACAGAGATAGGAAGGGGTGTAGGGGCCGGAGGAGGTGACAGAGATAGGCAGGGGTGTAGGGGCTGGAGGAGGTTACAGAGATAGGGAGGGGTGTAGGGGCTGGAGGAGTTTACAGAGATAGGGAGGTGTGCAGGGGCTGGAGGAGGTTACAGAGATAGGGAGGTGTGTAGGGGTTGGAGGAGGTTACAGAGATAAGGAGTGGTGTAGGGGCTGGAGGAGGTTACAGAGATAGGGAGGTGTGTCGGGGCCGGAGGGTGTTACAGATATAGGGAGGGATGTAGGGGCTGGAGCAGGTTACAGAGATAGGGAGGGGTGTAGGGGCTGGAGGAGATTACAGAGACAGGGAGGGGTGTTGCGTTTGGAGGAGGTGACAGAGATAGGGAGGGGTGTCGGGGCTGGAGGAGGTTACAGAGATAGGAATGTAGGTGCTGGAGGAGTTTACAGAGATAGGGAGGGGTGTAGGAGCTGGAGGAGGTGACAGAGAGAGGGAGGGGTGTTGGGGCTGGAGGGTGTGACAGAGATAGGGAGGGGTGTAGGAGCTGGAGGCGGTGACAGAGATAGGGAGGGGTGTCGGGGCTGGAGGAGGTTACAGAGATAGGGAGGTGTCTAGGCGCCGGAGGAGGTTACAGAGACACGGAGGGTTGTAGGGGCCGGTGGAGGTGACAGAGATAGGGAGGGTTGTACGGGGCTGAAGGAGGTTACTGAGATAGGGAGGGGTGTAGGGGCTGGAGGAGGTTACAGAGATAGGGAGGTGTGTAGGCGTTGGTGGAGTTTACAGAGATTGGGAGGGGATTTGGGGCTGGAGGAGTTTACAGAGATAGGGTGGGGTGTAGGGGCTGGAGGAGGTTACAGAGATAGGGAGGGGAGTAGGGACTGGGGGAGGTTACAGAGATAGGGAGGGGAGTAGGGGCTGGAGGAGGTTACAGAGATAGGGAGGGGTCTAGGGGCTGGAGGAGGTTACAGAGATAGGGAGGGGTGTAGGGGCTGGAGGAGGTACAGAGATGGGGAGTTCAGTTGGGGCTGGAGGCGGTTACAGAGATAGGGAGGGGTGTCGGGGCTGGAGGAGGTTACAGAGATAGGGAGGGGTGTAGGGAGCTGGAGGAGGTGACAGACAGGGAGTAGTGTAGTGGCTGGAGGAGGTTACAGAGATAGGAAGGGGTGTAGGGGGCTGGAGGAGGTTACAGAGATAGGGAGGCGTGTAGGGGCTGAAGGACGTCACTGAGATAGGGAGGTGTCTAGGTGCTGGAGGAGTTGACAGGGAGCGGGGTGTAGGGGCTTGAGGAGGTTACAGTGATGGGGGGGGTGTAGGGGCTGTAGGAGGTTACAGAGATCGGGAAGGGTGTAGGGGGCTGGAGGTGGTTACAGAAATAGGGAAGTGCGTAGGAGCTGGAGGAGGTTACAGAGATAGGGAGGCGTGTAGGGGCTGAAGGACGTCACTGAGATAGGGAGGTGTATAGGTGCTGGAGGAGTTGACAGGGAGCAGGGTGGAGGGGCTTGAGGTTACATGATAGGGAGGGGAGTAGGGGCTGGAGGCGGTTACAGAGATAGGGAGGGGAGTAAGGGCTGGAGGAGTTTACAGAGATAGGGAGGGGTGTAGGTGCTGTAGGAGGTTACAGAGATAGGGAGGGGTGTAGGGGCTGTAGGAGGTTACAGAGATAGGGAGGGGTGTTGGGGGCTGGAGGAGATGTCAGGGATTGGGACGGTTGTGGGGCTGGAGGAGGTTACAGAGATAGGGAGGGGTGTTGGTAGTGGAGGAGGTTACAGAGATAGGGAGTGGTGTAGGGGCTGGAGGAGGTTACAGAGATAGGGAGGGGTGTAGTGGCTGGAGGAGGTACAGAGATGGGGAGTTCAGTTGGGGCTGGAGGCGGTTACAGAGATAGGGAGGGGTGTAGTGGCTGGAGGAGGTACAGAGATGGGGAGTTCAGTTGGGGCTGGAGGCGGTTACAGAGATAGGGAGGGGTGTAGGGGCTGGAGGAGGTTACAGAGATAGGGAGGGGTGTAGGGGGTTGGAGGAGGTGACAGACAGGGACTAGTGTAGTGGCTGGAGGAGGTTACAGAGATAGGAAGGGGTGTAGGGGGCTGGAGGAGGTTACAGAAATAGGGAGGGGAGCAGGAGCTCGAGGAGGTTACAGAGATAGGGAGGCGTGTAGGGGCTGAAGGACGTCACTGAGATAGGGAGGTGTCTAGGTGCTGGAGGAGTTGACAGGGAGCGGGGTGTAGGGGCTTGAGGAGGTTACAGTGATAGGGAGGGGAGTAGGGTCTGGAGGAGGTTACAGAGATAGGGGGGGGTGTAGGGGCTGTAGGAGGTTACAGGGATCGGGAAGGGTGTAGGGACTGTAGGAGGTTACAGAGATAGGGAGGGGTGTAGGGGCTGGAGGAGGTGACAGAAATAGGGAAGTGCGTAGGAGCTGGAGGAGGTTACAGATAGGGAGGCGTGTAGGGGCTGAAGGACGTCACTGAGATAGGGAGGTGTCTAGGTGCTGGAGGAGTTGACAGGGAGCGGGGTGTAGGGGCTTGAGGAGGTTACAGTGATAGGGAGGGGAGTAGGGTCTGGAGGAGGTTACAGAGATGGGGGGGGTGTAGGGGCTGTAGGAGGTTACAGGGATCGGGAAGGGTGTAGGGACTGTAGGAGGTTACAGAGATAGGGAGGGGTGTAGGGGCTGGAGGAGGTGACAGAAATAGGGAAGTGCGTAGGAGCTGGAGGAGGTTACAGAGATAGGGAGGCGTGTCGGGGCTGAAGGACGTCACTGAGATAGGGAGGTGTATAGGTGCTGGAGGAGTTGACAGGGAGTGGGGTGTAGGGGCTTGAGGTTACATGATAGGGAGGGGAGTAGGGGCTGGAGGCGGTTACAGAGATAGGGAGGGGAGTAAGGGCTGGAGGAGGTTACAGAGATAGGGAGGGGTGTAGGTGCTGTAGGAGGTTACAGAGATAGGGAGGGGTGGAGGGCCTGTAGGAGGTTACAGAGATAGGGAGGGGTGTTGGGGGCTGGAGGAGATGTCAGGGATTGGGACGGTTGTGGGGCTGGAGGAGGTTACAGAGATAGGGTGGTGTGTAGGGGTTGGAGGAGGTTACAGAGATAGGGAGGTGTGTCGGGGTCGGAGAGTGTTACAGATATAGGGAGGGATGTAGGGGCTCAAGCAGGTTACAGAGATAGGGAGGGGTGTAGGGGCTGGAGGAGATTACAGAGACAGGGAGGGGTGTTGCGTTTGGAGGAGGTGACAGAGATAGGGAGGGGTGTCGGGGCTGGAGGAGGTTACAGAGATAGGGAGGGGTGTAGGTGCTGGAGGAGTTTACAGAGATAGGGAGGGGTGTAGGGGCTGGAGGAGGTTACAGATTTAGGGAGCGGTGTAGGGACTGGAGCAGGTTACAGACATAGGGAGTCGTGTAGGGGCTGGAGGAGGTTACAGAGATAGGGAGGGGTGTAGGGGCTGGAGGAGGTTACAGAGATAGGGAGGGGTGTAGGTGTTGGAGGAGGTTACAGAGATAGGGAGGGGTGTCGGGGCTGGAGGAGGTTACAGAGATAGGGAGGTGTGTCTGGGCCGTAGGGTGTTACAGATATAGGGAGGGATGTAGTGGCTGGAGGAGGTTACGGAGATAGGGAGGGGTGTAGGAGCTGAAGGAGGTGACAGAGAGAGGGAGGGGTGTTGGGGCTGGAGGAGGTGACAGAGATAGGGAGGGGTGTAGGAGCTGGAGGCGGTGACAGAGATAGGGAGGGGTGTAGGGGCTGGAGGAGGTTACAGAGATAGGGAGGTGTCTAGGCGCCGGAGGAGGTTACAGAGACACGGAGGGTTGTAGGGGCCGGTGGAGGTGACAGAGATAGGGAGGGTTGTACGGGGCTGAAGGAGGTTACTGAGATAGGGAGGGGTGTAGGGGCTGGAGGAGGTTACAGAGATAGGGAGGTGTGTAGGCGTTGGTGGAGTTTACAGAGATTGGGAGGGGATTTGGGGCTGGAGGAGTTTACAGAGATAGGGTGGGGTGTAGGGGCTGGAGGAGGTTACAGAGATAGGGAGGGGAGTAGGGGCTGGGGGAGGTTACAGAGATAGGGAGGGGAGTAGGGGCTGGAGGAGGTTACAGAGATAGGGAGGGGTCTAGGGGCTGGAGGAGGTTACAGAGATAGGGAGGGGTGTAGGGGCTGGAGGAGGTACAGAGATGGGGAGTTCAGTTGGGGCTGGAGGCGGTTACAGAGATAGGAAGGGGTGCAGGGGGCTGGAGGAGGTTACAGAAATAGGGAGGGGAGCAGGAGCTCGAGGAGGTTACAGAGATAGGGAGGCGTGTAGGGGCTGAAGGACGTCACTGAGATAGGGAGGTGTCTAGGTGCTGGAGGAGTTGACAGGGAGCGGGGTGTAGGGGCTTGAGGAGGTTACAGTGATAGGGAGGGGAGTAGGATCTGGAGGAGGTTACAGAGATAGGGGGGGTGTAGGGGCTGTAGGAGGTTACAGAGATCGGGAAGGGTGTAGGGACTGTAGGAGGTTACAGAGATAGGGAGGGGTGTAGGGGGCTGGAGGTGGTTACAGAAATAGGGAAGTGTGTAGGAGCTGGAGGAGGTTACAGAGATAGGGAGGCGTGTAGGGGCTGAAGGACGTCACTGAGATAGGGAGGTGTATAGGTGCTGGAGGAGTTGACAGGGAGCGGGGTGTAGGGGCTTGAGGTTACATGATAGGGAGGGGAGTAGGGGCTGGAGGCGGTTACAGAGATAGGGAGGGGAGTAAGGGCTGGTGGAGGTTACAGAGATAGGGAGGGGTGTAGGTGCTGTAGGAGGTTACAGAGATAGGGAGGGGTGTAGGGGCTGTAGGAGGTTACAGAGATAGGGAGGGGTGTAGGGGCTGTAGGAGGTTACAGAGATAGGGAGGGGTGTTGGGGGCTGAAGGAGATGTCAGGGATTGGGACGGTTGTGGGGCTGGAGGAGGTTACAGAGATAGGGAGGGGTGTTGGGGCTGGAGGAGGTTACAGAGATAGGGAGGGTGTAGGGGCTGGAGGAGGTTATAGAGATAGAAGGGGTGTAGGGGCTGGAGGAGGTTACAGAGATAGGGAGGGGTCTCGGGGCTGGAGGAGGTTACAGAGATAGGGAGGGGTGTAGGGGCTGGAGGAGGTACAGAGATGGGGAGTTCAGTTGGGGCTGGAGGCGGTTACAGAGATAGGGAGGGGTGTAGGGGCTGGAGGAGGTTACAGAGATAGGGAGGTGTCTAGGCGCCGGAGGAGGTTACAGAGACACGGAGGGTTGTAGGGGCCGGTGGAGGTGACAGAGATAGGGAGGGTTGTACGGGGCTGGAGGAGGTTACAGAGATAGGGAGGTGTGTAGGCGTTGGTGGAGTTTACAGAGATTGGGAGGGGATTTGGGGCTGGAGGAGTTTACAGAGATAGGGTGGGGTGTAGGGGCTGGAGGAGGTTACAGAGATAGGGAGGGGAGTAGGGGCTGGGGGAGGTTACAGAGATAGGGAGGGGAGTAGGGGCTGGAGGAGGTTACAGAGATAGGGAGGGGTCTAGGGGCTGGAGGAGGTTACAGAGATAGGGAGGAGTGTAGGGGTTGGAGGGGGTGACGGAGATAGGGAGGGGTGTAGGAGCTGGAAGGCGTTACAGAGATAGGGAGGAGTGTAGGGGTTGGAGGAGATGACAGAGAGGGAGGGGTGTAGAAGCTGGAGGAGGTTACAGAGATAGGGAGAGGTGTAGGGGCTGGAGGAGGTTACAGAGATAGGGATGGGTGTAGGGGCTGGAGGAGGTTACAGAGATAGGGAGAGGTGTATGGGCTGGAGGAGGTTACAGAGATAGGGAGGCGTGTAGGGGCTGAAGGACGTCACTGAGATAGGGAGGTGTATAGGTGCTGGAGGAGTTGACAGGGAGCGGGGTGTAGGGGCTTGAGGTTACATGATAGGGAGGGGTGTAGGGCTGGAGGAGGTTACAGAGATAGGGAGGGGTGTAGGGCCTGGAGGAGGTTACAGAGACAGGGATGGGTGTAGGAGCTGGAGGAGGTGACAGAGGGAGGGAGGGGTGTCGGAGCTGGAGCCGGTGACAGTGATAGGGAGGGGTGTAGGGGCTCAAGGAGGTGACAGAGATAGGGAGGGGTGTTGGAGCGGAGGCGGTGACAGAGATAGGGAGGGGTGTAGGGGCTGGAGGAGGTGAGAGAGATAGGGAGGTGTGTAGGCGCCGGAGGAGGTTACATAGACATGGAGGGGAGTCCGGGGCTGGAGGAGGTTACTGAGATAAGGAGGGGTGTAGGGGCTCAAGAAGGTGACAGAGATAGGGAGGGGTGTAGGGGCTGGATGAGTTTACAGAGATTGTGAGGGGTGTACCGGGCCAGAGGAGGTTTCAGAGATAGGGAGGAGTGTAGCGGCTGGAGGAGGTTTCAGAGAGAGGGAGGAGTGTAGGGGCTGGAGGTGGTTACAGAGATAGGGAGGGGTGTAGGGTTTGGAGGAGTTTACAGAGATTGGGAGGGGTGTACGGGTCTGGAGGAGGTTACAGAGATAGGGAAGGGTGTAGGGGCTGGACGAGGTTACAGAGATAGGGAGGTGTGTCTGGGCCGGAGGGTGTTACAGAGATAGGGAGGGGTGTAGGGGCTGGAGGAGGTTACAGAGATAGGAATGTAGTGGCTGGAGGAGGTTACAGAGATAGGGAGGGGTGTAGGAGCTGGAGGAGGTGACAGAGAGAGGGAGGGGTGTTGGGGCTGGAGGAGGTGACAGAGATAGGGAGGGGTGTAGGAGCTGGAGGCGGTGACAGAGATAGGGACGGGTGTAGTGGCTGGAGGAGGTGAGAGAGATAGGGAGGTGTCTAGGCGCCGGAGGAGGTTACAGAGACACGGAGGGGTGTAGGGGCCGGCAGAGGTGACAGAGATAGGGAGGGGAGTCCGGGGCTGGAGGAGGTTACTGAGATAGGGAGGGGTGTAGGGGCTGGAGGAGCTACAGAGATTGTGAGCGGTGTACGGGGCCGGAGGAGGTTACAGAGATAGGAAGGGGTGTAGGGGCCGGAGGAGGTGACAGAGATAGGGAGGGGTGTAGGGGCTGGAGAGGGGTTCCAGAGATAGCGAGGGGTGTACGGGGCTGGAGGAGGTTACAATGATAGGGAGGGGTGTAGGGGCTGGAGGAGGTTACAGAGATAGGCAGGGGTGTAGGGGCTAGAGGAGGTTACAGAGATAGGGAGGGGTGTAGGGGCTGGAGGAGTTGACAGAGATAGGGAGGTGTGTAGGGGCTGGAGGAGGTTACAGAGATAGGGAGGTGTGTAGGGGTTGGAGGAGGTTACAGAGATAAGGAGTGGTGTAGGGGCTGGAGGAGGTTACAGAGATAGGGAGGTGTGTCGGGGCCGGAGGGTGTTACAGATATAGGGAGGGATGTAGGGGCTGGAGCAGGTTACAGAGATAGGGAGGGGTGTAGGGGCTGGAGGAGATTACAGAGACAGGGAGGGGTGTTGCGTTTGGAGGAGGTGACAGAGATAGGGAGGGGTGTCGGGGTTTGGAGGAGGTTACAGAGATAGGAATGTAGGTGCTGGAGGAGTTTACAGAGATAGGGAGGGGTGTAGGAGCTGGAGGAGGTGACAGAGAGAGGGAGGGGTGTTGGGGCTGGAGGAGGTGACAGAGATAGGGAGGGGTGTAGGAGCTGGAGGCGGTGACAGAGATAGGGAGGGGTGTCGGGGCTGGAGGAGGTTACAGAGATAGGGAGGTGTCTAGGCGCCGGAGGAGGTTACAGAGACACGGAGGGTTGTAGGGGCCGGTGGAGGTGACAGAGATAGGGAGGGTTGTACGGGGCTGAAGGAGGTTACTGAGATAGGGAGGGGTGTAGGGGCTGGAGGAGGTTACAGAGATAGGGAGGTGTGTAGGCGTTGGTGGAGTTTACAGAGATTGGGAGGGGATTTGGGGCTGGAGGAGTTTACAGAGATAGGGTGGGGTGTAGGGGCTGGAGGAGGTTACAGAGATAGGGAGGGGAGTAGGGGCTGGGGGAGGTTACAGAGATAGGGAGGGGAGTAGGGGCTGGAGGAGGTTACAGAGATGGGGAGTTCAGTTGGGGCTGGAGGCGGTTACAGAGATAGGGAGGGGTGTCGGGGCTGGAGGAGGTTACAGAGATAGGGAGGGGTGTAGGGAGCTGGAGGAGGTGACAGACAGGGAGTAGTGTAGTGGCTGGAGGAGGTTACAGAGATAGGAAGGGGTGTAGGGGGCTGGAGGAGGTTACAGAGATAGGGAGGCGTGTAGGGGCTGAAGGACGTCACTGAGATAGGGAGGTGTCTAGGTGCTGGAGGAGTTGACAGGGAGCGGGGTGTAGGGGCTTGAGGAGGTTACAGTGATGGGGGGGGTGTAGGGGCTGTAGGAGGTTACAGAGATCGGGAAGGGTGTAGGGACTGTTGGAGGTTACAGAGATAGGGAGGGGTGTAGGGGGCTGGAGGTGGTTACAGAAATAGGGAAGTGCGTAGGAGCTGGAGGAGGTTACAGAGATAGGGAGGCGTGTAGGGGCTGAAGGACGTCACTGAGATAGGGAGGTGTATAGGTGCTGGAGGAGTTGACAGGGAGCAGGGTGGAGGGGCTTGAGGTTACATGATAGGGAGGGGTGTAGGGGCTGGAGGCGGTTACAGAGATAGGGAGGGGAGTAAGGGCTGGAGGAGGTTACAGAGATAGGGAGGGGTGTAGGTGCTGTAGGAGGTTACAGAGATAGGGAGGGGTGTAGGGGCTGTAGGAGGTTACAGAGATAGGGAGGGGTGTTGGGGGCTGGAGGAGATGTCAGGGATTGGGACGGTTGTGGGGCTGGAGGAGGTTACAGAGATAGGGAGGGGTGTTGGTAGTGGAGGAGGTTACAGTGATAGGGAGTGGTGTAGGGGCTGGAGGAGGTTACAGAGATAGGGAGGGGTGTAGTGGCTGGAGGAGGTACAGAGATGGGGAGTTCAGTTGGGGCTGGAGGCGGTTACAGAGATAGGGAGGGGTGTAGGGGCTGGAGGAGGTTACAGAGATAGGGAGGGGTGTAGGGGGCTGGCGGAGGTGACAGACAGGGAGTAGTGTAGTGGCTGGAGGAGGTTACAGAGATAGGAAGGGGTGTAGGGGGCTGGAGGAGGTTACAGAAATAGGGAGGGGAGCAGGAGCTCGAGGAGGTTACAGAGATAGGGAGGCGTGTAGGGGCTGAAGGACGTCACTGAGATAGGGAGGTGTCTAGGTGCTGGAGGAGTTGACAGGGAGCGGGGTGTAGGGGCTTGAGGAGGTTACAGTGATAGGGAGGGGAGTAGGGTCTGGAGGAGGTTACAGAGATAGGGGGGGGTGTAGGGGCTGTAGGAGGTTACAGGGATCGGGAAGGGTGTAGGGACTGTAGGAGGTTACAGAGATAGGGAGGGGTGTAGGGGCTGGAGGAGGTGACAGAAATAGGGAAGTGCGTAGGAGCTGGAGGAGGTTACAGAGATAGGGAGGCGTGTCGGGGCTGAAGGACGTCACTGAGATAGGGAGGTGTATAGGTGCTGGAGGAGTTGACAGGGAGTGCGGTGTAGGGGCTTGAGGTTACATGATAGGGAGGGGAGTAGGGGCTGGAGGCGGTTACAGAGATAGGGTGGGGAGTAAGGGCTGGAGGAGGTTACAGAGATAGGGAGGGGTGTAGGTGCTGTAGGAGGTTACAGAGATAGGGAGGGGTGTAGGGGCTGTAGGAGGTTACAGAGATAGGGAGGGGTGTTGGGGGCTGGAGGAGATGTCAGGGATTGGGACGGTTGTGGGGTTGGAGGAGGTTACAGAGATAAGGAGTGGTGTAGGGGCTGGAGGAGGTTACAGAGATAGGGAGGTGTGTAGGGGCTGGAGGAGGTTACAGAGATAGGGAGGGGTGTAGGGGCTGGAGGAGGTTACAGAGATAGGGAGGGGTGTAGGGGCTGGAGGAGATTACAGAGACAGGGAGGGGTGTTGCGTTTGGAGGAGGTGACAGAGATAGGGAGGGGTGTCGGGGCTGGAGGAGGTTACAGAGATAGGGAGGGGTGTAGGTGCTGGAGGAGTTTACAGAGATAGGGAGGGGTGTAGGGGCTGGAGGAGGTTACAGATTTAGGGAGCGGTGTAGGGACTGGAGCAGGTTACAGACATAGGGAGTCGTGTAGGGGCTGGAGGAGGTTACAGAGATAGGGAGGGGAGTAGTGTCTGGGGGAGGTTACAGAGATAGGGAGGGGAGTAGGGGCTGGAGGAGGTTACAGAGATAGGGAGGGGTCTAGGGGCTGGTGGAGGTACAGAGATGGGGAGTTCAGTTGGGGCTGGAGGCGGTTACAGAGATAGGGAGGGGTGTAGGGGCTGGAGGAGGTTACAGAGATAGGGAGGGGTGTAGGGGGCTGGAGGAGGTGACAGACAGGGAGTAGTGTAGTGGCTGGAGGAGGTTACAGAGATAGGGAGGCGTGTAGGGGCTGAAGGACGTCACTGAGATAGGGAGGTGTCTAGGTGCTGGAGGAGTTGACAGGGAGCGGGGTGTAGGGGCTTGAGGAGGTTACAGTGATAGGGAGGGGAGTAGGGTCTGGAGGAGGTTACAGAGATGGGGGGGTGTAGGGGCTGTAGGAGGTTACAGAGATCGGGAAGGGTGTAGGGACTGTAGGAGGTTACAGAGATAGAGAGGGGTGTAGGGGGCTGGAGGTGGTTACAGAAATAGGGAAGTGCGTAGGAGCTGGAGGAGGTTACAGAGATAGGGAGGCGTGTAGGGGCTGAAGGACGTCACTGAGATAGGGAGGTGTATAGGTGCTGGAGGAGTTGACAGGGAGCGGGGTGTAGGGGCTTGAGGTTACATGATAGGGAGGGGAGTAGGGGCGGGAGGCGGTTACAGAGATAGGGAGGGGTGTTGGGGGCTGGAGGAGATGTCAGGGATTGGGACGGTTGTGGGGCTGGAGGAGGTTACAGAGATAGGGAGGGGTGTAGGTGCTGTAGGAGGTTACAGAGATAGGGAGGGGTGTAGGGCTGGAGGAGGTTACAGAGATAGGGAGGGGTGTAGGGCCTGGAGGAGGTTACAGAGACAGGGATGGGTGTAGGAGCTGGAGGAGGTGACGGAGAGAGGGAGGGGTGTTGGGGCTGGAGGAGGTGACATAGATAGGGAGGGGTCTAGGGGCTGGAGGAGGTGACAGAGGGAGGGAGGGGTGTCGGAGCTGGAGCCGGTGACAGTGATAGGGAGGGGTGTAGGGGCTCAAGGAGGTGACAGAGATAGGGAGGGGTGTTGGAGCGGAGGCGGTGACAGAGATAGGGAGGGGTGTAGGGGCTGGAGGAGGTGAGAGAGATAGGGAGGTGTGTAGGCGCCGGAGGAGGTTACATAGACATGGAGGGGAGTCCGGGGCTGGAGGAGGTTACTGAGATAAGGAGGGGTGTAGGGGCTCAAGAAGGTGACAGAGATAGGGAGGGGTGTAGGGGCTGGATGAGTTTACAGAGATTGTGAGGGGTGTACCGGGCCAGAGGAGGTTTCAGAGATAGGGAGGAGTGTAGCGGCTGGAGGAGGTTTCAGAGAGAGGGAGGAGTGTAGGGGCTGGAGGTGGTTACAGAGATAGGGAGGGGTGTAGGGTTTGGAGGAGTTTACAGAGATTGGGAGGGGTGTACGGGTCTGGAGGAGGTTACAGAGATAGGGAGGGGTGTAGGGGCTGGACGAGGTTACAGAGATAGGGAGGTGTGTCTGGGCCGGAGGGTGTTACAGATATAGGGAGGGGTGTAGGTGCTGGAGCAGGTTACAGAGATAGGGAGGGGTGTAGGGGCTGGAGGAGGTTACAGAGATAGGAATGTAGTGGCTGGAGGAGGTTACAGAGATAGGGAGGGGTGTAGGAGCTGGAGGAGGTGACAGAGAGAGGGAGGGGTGTTGGGGCTGGAGGAGGTGACAGAGATAGGGAGGGGTGTAGGAGCTGGAGGCGGTGACAGAGATAGGGACGGGTGTAGTGGCTGGAGGAGGTGAGAGAGATAGGGAGGTGTCTAGGCGCCGGAGGAGGTTACAGAGACACGGAGGGGTGTAGGGGCCGGCAGAGGTGACAGAGATAGGGAGGGGAGTCCGGGGCTGGAGGAGGTTACTGAGATAGGGAGGGGTGTAGGGGCTGGAGGAGCTACAGAGATTGTGAGCGGTGTACGGGGCCGGAGGAGGTTACAGAGATAGGAAGGGGTGTAGGGGCCGGAGGAGGTGACAGAGATAGGGAGGGGTGTAGGGGCTGGAGAGGGGTTCCAGAGATAGCGAGGGGTGTACGGGGCTGGAGGAGGTTACAATGATAGGGAGGGGTGTAGGGGCTGGAGGAGGTTACAGAGATAGGCAGGGGTGTAGGGGCTAGAGGAGGTTACAGAGATAGGGAGGGGTGTAGGGGCTGGAGGAGTTGACAGAGATAGGGAGGTGTGTAGGGGCTGGAGGAGGTTACAGAGATAGGGAGGTGTGTAGGGGTTGGAGGAGGTTACAGAGATAAGGAGTGGTGTAGGGGCTGGAGGAGGTTACAGAGATAGGGAGGTGTGTCGGGGCCGGAGGGTGTTACAGATATAGGGAGGGATGTAGGGGCTGGAGCAGGTTACAGAGATAGGGAGGGGTGTAGGGGCTGGAGGAGATTACAGAGACAGGGAGGGGTGTTGCGTTTGGAGGAGGTGACAGAGATAGGGAGGGGTGTCGGGGTTTGGAGGAGGTTACAGAGATAGGAATGTAGGTGCTGGAGGAGTTTACAGAGATAGGGAGGGGTGTAGGAGCTGGAGGAGGTGACAGAGAGAGGGAGGGGTGTTGGGGCTGGAGGAGGTGACAGAGATAGGGAGGGGTGTAGGAGCTGGAGGCGGTGACAGAGATAGGGAGGGGTGTCGGGGCTGGAGGAGGTTACAGAGATAGGGAGGTGTCTAGGCGCCGGAGGAGGTTACAGAGACACGGAGGGTTGTAGGGGCCGGTGGAGGTGACAGAGATAGGGAGGGTTGTACGGGGCTGAAGGAGGTTACTGAGATAGGGAGGGGTGTAGGGGCTGGAGGAGGTTACAGAGATAGGGAGGTGTGTAGGCGTTGGTGGAGTTTACAGAGATTGGGAGGGGATTTGGGGCTGGAGGAGTTTACAGAGATAGGGTGGGGTGTAGGGGCTGGAGGAGGTTACAGAGATAGGGAGGGGAGTAGGGGCTGGGGGAGGTTACAGAGATAGGGAGGGGAGTAGGGGCTGGAGGAGGTTACAGAGATGGGGAGTTCAGTTGGGGCTGGAGGCGGTTACAGAGATAGGGAGGGGTGTCGGGGCTGGAGGAGGTTACAGAGATAGGGAGGGGTGTAGGGAGCTGGAGGAGGTGACAGACAGGGAGTAGTGTAGTGGCTGGAGGAGGTTACAGAGATAGGAAGGGGTGTAGGGGGCTGGAGGAGGTTACAGAGATAGGGAGGCGTGTAGGGGCTGAAGGACGTCACTGAGATAGGGAGGTGTCTAGGTGCTGGAGGAGTTGACAGGGAGCGGGGTGTAGGGGCTTGAGGAGGTTACAGTGATGGGGGGGGTGTAGGGGCTGTAGGAGGTTACAGAGATCGGGAAGGGTGTAGGGACTGTTGGAGGTTACAGAGATAGGGAGGGGTGTAGGGGGCTGGAGGTGGTTACAGAAATAGGGAAGTGCGTAGGAGCTGGAGGAGGTTACAGAGATAGGGAGGCGTGTAGGGGCTGAAGGACGTCACTGAGATAGGGAGGTGTATAGGTGCTGGAGGAGTTGACAGGGAGCAGGGTGGAGGGGCTTGAGGTTACATGATAGGGAGGGGTGTAGGGGCTGGAGGCGGTTACAGAGATAGGGAGGGGAGTAAGGGCTGGAGGAGGTTACAGAGATAGGGAGGGGTGTAGGTGCTGTAGGAGGTTACAGAGATAGGGAGGGGTGTAGGGGCTGTAGGAGGTTACAGAGATAGGGAGGGGTGTTGGGGGCTGGAGGAGATGTCAGGGATTGGGACGGTTGTGGGGCTGGAGGAGGTTACAGAGATAGGGAGGGGTGTTGGTAGTGGAGGAGGTTACAGTGATAGGGAGTGGTGTAGGGGCTGGAGGAGGTTACAGAGATAGGGAGGGGTGTAGTGGCTGGAGGAGGTACAGAGATGGGGAGTTCAGTTGGGGCTGGAGGCGGTTACAGAGATAGGGAGGGGTGTAGGGGCTGGAGGAGGTTACAGAGATAGGGAGGGGTGTAGGGGGCTGGCGGAGGTGACAGACAGGGAGTAGTGTAGTGGCTGGAGGAGGTTACAGAGATAGGAAGGGGTGTAGGGGGCTGGAGGAGGTTACAGAAATAGGGAGGGGAGCAGGAGCTCGAGGAGGTTACAGAGATAGGGAGGCGTGTAGGGGCTGAAGGACGTCACTGAGATAGGGAGGTGTCTAGGTGCTGGAGGAGTTGACAGGGAGCGGGGTGTAGGGGCTTGAGGAGGTTACAGTGATAGGGAGGGGAGTAGGGTCTGGAGGAGGTTACAGAGATAGGGGGGGGTGTAGGGGCTGTAGGAGGTTACAGGGATCGGGAAGGGTGTAGGGACTGTAGGAGGTTACAGAGATAGGGAGGGGTGTAGGGGCTGGAGGAGGTGACAGAAATAGGGAAGTGCGTAGGAGCTGGAGGAGGTTACAGAGATAGGGAGGCGTGTCGGGGCTGAAGGACGTCACTGAGATAGGGAGGTGTATAGGTGCTGGAGGAGTTGACAGGGAGTGCGGTGTAGGGGCTTGAGGTTACATGATAGGGAGGGGAGTAGGGGCTGGAGGCGGTTACAGAGATAGGGTGGGGAGTAAGGGCTGGAGGAGGTTACAGAGATAGGGAGGGGTGTAGGTGCTGTAGGAGGTTACAGAGATAGGGAGGGGTGTAGGGGCTGTAGGAGGTTACAGAGATAGGGAGGGGTGTTGGGGGCTGGAGGAGATGTCAGGGATTGGGACGGTTGTGGGGTTGGAGGAGGTTACAGAGATAAGGAGTGGTGTAGGGGCTGGAGGAGGTTACAGAGATAGGGAGGTGTGTCGGGGTCGGAGAGTGTTACAGATATAGGGAGGGATGTAGGGGCTCAAGCAGGTTACAGAGATAGGGAGGGGTGTAGGGGCTGGAGGAGATTACAGAGACAGGGAGGGGTGTTGCGTTTGGAGGAGGTGACAGAGATAGGGAGGGGTGTCGGGGCTGGAGGAGGTTACAGAGATAGGGAGGGGTGTAGGTGCTGGAGGAGTTTACAGAGATAGGGAGGGGTGTAGGGGCTGGAGGAGGTTACAGATTTAGGGAGGGGTTTAGGGACTGGAGCAGGTTACAGACATAGGGAGTCGTGTAGGGGCTGGAGGAGGTTACAGAGATAGGGAGGGGAGTAGTGTCTGGGGGAGGTTACAGAGATAGGGAGGGGAGTAGGGGCTGGAGGAGGTTACAGAGATAGGGAGGGGTCTAGGGGCTGGTGGAGGTACAGAGATGGGGAGTTCAGTTGGGGCTGGAGGCGGTTACAGAGATAGGGAGGGGTGTAGGGGCTGGAGGAGGTTACAGAGATAGGGAGGGGTGTAGGGGGCTGGAGGAGGTGACAGACAGGGAGTAGTGTAGTGGCTGGAGGAGGTTACAGAGATAGGAAGGGGTGTAGGGGGCTGGAGGAGGTTACAGAGATAGGGAGGCGTGTAGGGGCTGAAGGACGTCACTGAGATAGGGAGGTGTCTAGGTGCTGGAGGAGTTGACAGGGAGCGGGGTGTAGGGGCTTGAGGAGGTTACAGTGATAGGGAGGGGAGTAGGGTCTGGAGGAGGTTACAGAGATGGGGGGGTGTAGGGGCTGTAGGAGGTTACAGAGATCGGGAAGGGTGTAGGGACTGTAGGAGGTTACAGAGATAGGGAGGGGTGTAGGGGGCTGGAGGTGGTTACAGAAATAGGGAAGTGCGTAGGAGCTGGAGGAGGTTACAGAGATAGGGAGGCGTGTAGGGGCTGAAGGACGTCACTGAGATAGGGAGGTGTATAGGTGCTGGAGGAGTTGACAGGGAGCGGGGTGTAGGGGCTTGAGGTTACATGATAGGGAGGGGAGTAGGGGCTGGAGGCGGTTACAGAGATAGGGAGGGGTGTTGGGGGCTGGAGGAGATGTCAGGGATTGGGACGGTTGTGGGGCTGGAGGAGGTTACAGAGATAGGGAGGGGTGTTGGTAGTGGAGGAGGTTACAGAGATAGGGAGGGTGTAGGGGCTGGAGGAGGTTCCAGAGATGGGGAAGGGTGTAGGGGCTGGAGGAGGTTACAGAGATAGGGAGGGGTGTAGGGGCTGGAGGAGGTTACAGATATAGGGAGTGGTGTAGGGAATGGAGCAGGTTGCAGAGATAGGGAGTCGTGTAGTGGCTGGAGGAGGTTACAGAGATAGGGAGGGGTTTAGGGGCTAGAGGAGGTTACAGAGATAGGGAGGGGTCTAGGGGTTGGAGGAGGTTACAGAGACAGGGAGGGGTGTAGGGGTTGGAGGAGGTGACAGAGATAGGGAGGGGTGTAGGGGCTGGAGGAGTTTACAGAGATTGTGAGCGGTGTACGGGCCCGGAGGAGGTTTCAGAGATAGGGATGAGTGTCGGGGCCGGAGGAGGTTACAGGGATAGGGAGGAGTGTACGGGGCTGGAGGAGGTTTCAGCGATAGGGAGGGGTGTAGGGGCTGGAGGAGGTTACAGATTTCGGGAGCGGTGTAGGGGCTGGAGCAGGTTACCGATATAGGGAGTCGTGTAGGGGCTGGAGGAGTTCACAGAGATAGGGAGGGGTGTACGGGGCTGGAGGAGGTTACAGAGATAGGGAGGGGTGTAGGGGTTGGAGGAGGTTACAGAGATAGGGAGGGGTTTAGGGGCTGGAGGAGGTTACAGAGATAGGGAGGGGTGTAGGGGCTGGAGGAGGTTACAGAGATAGGGAGGGGAGTAGGATCTGGGGGAGGTTAGAGATGGGGAGGGGAGTAGATGCTGGGGGAGGTTACAGAGATAGGGAGGGGTGTAGGTGCTGGGGGAGGTTACAGAGATAGGGAGGGGAGTAGGGGCTGGGGGAGGTTACAGAGATAGGGAGGGGAGTAGGTGCTGGAGGAGGTTACAGAGATAGGGAAGGGTGTAGGCGCTGGAGGAGGTTACAGAGATAGGGAGGGGAGTAGGAGCTGGGGGAGGTTAGAGATAGGGAGGGGAGTAGATGCTGGGGGAGGTTACAGAGATAGGGAGGGGTGTAGGTGCTGGGGGAGGTTACAGAGATAGGGAGGGGAGTAGGGGCTGGGGGAGGTTACAGAGATAGGGAGGGGAGTAGGTGCTGGGGGAGGTTACAGAGATAGGGAGGGGAGGAGGGGCTGGGGGAGGTTACAGAGATAGGGAGGGGAGTAGGTGCTGGGGGAGTTTACAGAGATAGGGAGGGGAGTAGGAGCTGGAGGTGTTTACAGAGATAGGGAGGGGTGTAGGGGCCGGAGGAGGTGACAGAGATAGGGAGGGATGTAGGGGCTGGGGGAGGTTAGAGATAGGGAGGGGTGTAGGGCCTGGAGGAGGTTACAGAGATAGGGAGGGGTGTAGGGGCTGGAGGAAGTTACAGAGCTAGGGAGGGGTGTAGGGGCTGGAGGAGGTTACAGAGATAGGGAGGGGTGCAGGGGCTGGAGGAAGTTACAGAGATAGGGAGGGGTGTAGGGGCTGGAGGAGGTAACAGAGATAGGGAGGGGTGTAGGGGCTGGAGGAGGTTACAGAGATAGGGAGGGGTGTAGGGGCTGGAGGAGGTTACAGAGATAGGGAGGGGTGTAGGGGCTGGAGGACGTTACAGAGATAGGGAGGGGTGTAGGGGCTGGAGGAGGTTACAGAGATAGGGAGGGGTGTAGGGGCTGGAGGAGGTTACAGAGATAGGGAGGGGTGTAGGGGCTGGAGGAGGTTACAGAGATAGGGAGGGGTGTAGGGGCTGGAGGAGGTTACAGAGATAGGGAGGGGTGTAGGGGCTGGAGGAGGTTACAGAGATAGGGAGGGGTGTAGGGGCTGGAGGAGATGACAGAGATAGGGAGGGGTGTAGGGGCTGGGACAGGTTACACAGTTAAGGAAAGGGGTAGAAGAGGAGGCCAGGGAGAGATGTTAAGTGGAGGACAGGAAGTTGGAAGTTGAGGTGTTGCCACACTGGGAGCCGATGCAGGTTATCGGGCAGAGGGGTAGGGGGACGGGTGGGGTCGGGGTGGGTGATCCCTGAACGGGGCTCACTGCGACATGGGGGCAGCGGTGCTTTGTCCGAGCTGAATTTCAGCGTGACAAATCTTGGGCACAGAAATGTTGACATAGGCATTTGTAAGTGGTGGGGGAAGGGTGAAATAAAGCAAAGCAGGCAGCGGGGCACAGGTTTAATGTTTCAAAAATATAGGGTGGGGGGTGGGGGAGGGGAGGAGAAAGACAAGTTAAGAGCTGCAAAAACTCTTTCCTCATAGACAAATCCACATGCTCTGAACCAAGGAAAGGGCAGGTCCTCCCTGAAGAGGAAGCTGCTGAACATTTCTCACCCTCGTTTAAAATTGCTTCCTGAAAAGCGAACTTCCTTGGCCAGACCTGCTGGACCGAGAGATGAAATGGTGGTGGGTGGGGGGGGGGGAGTGGGTGGGGTGGGAGGGGGGCAAAGCAGGCAGACAAACTTTCTTAAAAGTTCCAAAACCAAGTGTTGACAAGGAGACTCAAAAAGAGAGACAGAAAGACGAAGGGGAGTGTTCAGGGGTTCAGTGCCTCCAATCCCTGGGGGATGCGGGCGGACCCCTGCAGAGAGCTTTGGAAACTTCTGCGGAGTGTACTCACTGTAGGTGTTGTTACCTCGCAGTTTCCTGGCCAGTTTGCGGAGTGGGCAGTGTTGGAAGGCCAGCCGAAAAATGCATTGCTTCCTGCGGTTCTGCATCCGTTCTGATGCTGCCATCTCTCTCTCTCTCTCCTTCCCTCTCTCTCTCTCTCTCTCTCTCCCTCCCTCCCTCCCTCCCTCAGCACTCACTTACCGCCTCGTTCCACACTTCCAAAAGCCCCAGCGAGGCGGATCCTACAGCAGCCCAGCCCAGCCCAGCCTTAAAGGGACTTGGGGGAACTGAGCCGACAGCAACTGCGAAAACCCCCACTCCTTTCGCCCACTTGCCCCGCCAACCCCACCAGGTCCTGCCCAAAGGGGGATCGCCCGACCGCAGCAGTGGATCGCGGGTGTCCTCTCGCCTTCCCAGCCTGGTGTGGGGCTGGGACCCTCCGTTGCCCGCTCGGCTCCCACCGCAGGGGCTTGAGTAGAAAAATGCAGTGAAAGTGCCAATGCAGGACTGAGGGAGCGCCGCACTGTCGGAGGGTCAGTACTGAGGGAGTGCCGCACTGTCGGAGGGTCTGTACTGAGTGAGTGACGCGCTGGCGCTGGGTCAATACTGAGGGAGCGCCGCGCTGTCGGAGAATCTGTACTGCAGAAGTGCCGCTCTGCCGGACGGTTGGTACAGTGGGAGTGTCAGTACTGAGGGAGTGCCGCACTGTCGGAGGGTCCATAGAGTGGGTGCTGTGCTGTCAGAGGGTCACTGCTGAGGGAGCTGTACCCTGTGGAGGGTCAGTACTGATGGAGTGCCCCACTGTCCGAGGGTCTCGATTGAGGGAGTGCGGCATCATCGGAGGATCAGTAGTGAGGGAGTGCCGCAGTGTGGGAGGGTCAGTACTGAGGGGGTGCTGCACTGTCGGAGGGTCAGTACTGAGGGTGTTACGCACTGTCAGAGGGTCAGGACTGAAGGAGTGCCGCACTGTCAGACGGTCAGTACTGAGGGAGTGCTGCACTGTCGGAGAGTCTGTACTGAGGGAGTGCTGCACCTTCGGAGGGTTAGTACTGAGGGAGCGCCGCACTGTCAGTGGGTTAGTACTGAGGGAGTGCCGCACTGTCGGAGGGTCATTACTGAGGGAGTGCTGCACTGTCGGATGGTCAGTGCTGAGGGAGTGCCGCCCTGTCGGAGGGTCAGTACTGAGGGAGTGCCGCACTGTTGGAGGGTCAGTACTGAGGGAGTGCCACACTGTCGGAGGGTCAGTACTGAAGGAGTGCAGCACTGTCGGAGGGTCTCTACTGAGTGGGTGATGCACTGTCGGTGTGTCAATACTGAGGGAGTGCTGCACTGTCGGAGAATCTGTACTGCTGATGTGCCGCTCTGCCGGAGGGTTGGTACAGTGGGAGTGTCAGTACTGAGGGAGTGCCGCACTGTTGGAGGGTCGGTATTGAGTGGGTGCTGCGCTGTCAGAGGGTCACTGCTGAGGGGACTGTACCCTGTTGGAGGGTCAGTACTGATGGAGTGCCCCACTGTCCGAGGGTCTGTATTGAGGGAGTGCGGCATCATCGGAGGATCAGTAGTGAGGGAGTGCCGCAGTGTGGGAGGGTCAGTACTGAGGGGGTGCTGCACTGTCGGAGGGTCAGTACTGAGGGTGTTACGCACTGTCAGAGGGTCAGGACTGAAGGAGTGCCGCACTGTCAGAGGGTCAGTACTGAGGGAGCGCCGCACTGTCGGAGGGTCACGACTGAGTGAACATAGGCCTGTCGGAGGGTCAGTACTGAGGGGGTGCTGCACTGTCGGAGGGTCAGTACTGAGGGTGTTACGCACTGTCAGAGGGTCAGGACTGAAGGAGTGCCGCACTGTCAGAGGGTCAGTACTGAGGGAGTGCTGCACTGTCGGAGAGTCTGTACTGAGGGAGTGCTGCACCTTCGGAGGGTTAGTACTGAGGGAGCGCCGCACTGTCAGTGGGTTAGTACTGAGGGAGTGCCGCACTGTCGGAGGGTCATTACTGAGGGAGTGCTGCACTGTCGGATGGTCAGTGCTGAGGGAGTGCCGCCCTGTCGGAGGGTCAGTACTGAGGGATCGCCGCCCTGTTGGAGGGTCAGTACTGAGGGAGCACTGCCCTGTCAGAGGGTCAGTACTGAGGGAGAGCTGCACTATCGGAGGGTCAGTACTGAGGGAGTGCCGCACTGTCGGAGGGTCAATATTGAGGGAGTGCTGCACTGTCAGTGGGTTAGTACTGAGGGAGTGCCGCACTGTTGGAGGGTCAGTACTGAGGGAGTGCCACACTGTCGGAGGGTCAGTACTGAGGGAGTGCCACACTGTCGGAGGGTCAGTGCTGAGGGAGTGCCGCATTGTCAGAGGGTCAGTACCTAGGGAGTGCTGCACAGTCGGACGGTCAGTACAGAGGGAACGCTGCACTGTCGGAGGGTCAGTACTGAGGGAGTGTCGCACTTTCACTGGGTCAGTACTGAGGGAGAGATGCACTATCGGAGGGTCAGTAGTGAGGGAGTGCCGCACTGTCGGAGAGTCTGTACTGAAGGAGTGCCGCACTGTCACTGGTTCAATATTGAGGGAGTGCCGCACTGTCGGAGGGTCAGTACTGAAGGAGTGCAGCACTGTCGGAGGGTCTCTACTGAGTGGGTGACGCACTGTCGGTGTGTCAATACTGAGGGAGTGCCGCACTGTCAGAGAATCTGTACTGCTGATGTGCCGCTCTGCCGGAGGGTTGGTACAGTGGGAGTGTCAGTACTGAGGGAGTGCTGCACTGTCGGAGGGTCAGTATTGAGTGGGTGCTGCACTGTCGGAGGGTCACTGCTGAGGGAGCTGTGCCCTGTTGGAGGGTCAGTACTGATGGAGTGCCCCACTGTCCGAGGGTCTCTATTGAGGGAGAGCCGCATCGTTGGAGGGTCAGTAGTGAGGGAATGCCGCAGTGTGGGAGGGTCAGTACTGCGTGAGTGCGGCACTGTCAGAGGGTCAGTACTGAGGGTGTTACGCACTGTCGGAGGGTCAGTACTGAGGGAGTGCCGCACTGTCGGAGGGTCAGTACTGAGGGAGTGCCGCACCGTCGGAGGATCAGTACTGAGGGAGTGCCGCACTGTCGGAGGGTCAGTACTGAGGGAGCACCGCGCTGTTGGAGGATCAGTACTGAGTGAGTGCTGCACTGTTGGAGGGTCAGTACTGAGGGAGTGCCGCACTGTCGGAGTGTCAGTACTGAGGGAACGCTGCACTGTCGGGGGTTCAGTACCGAGGGAGCACCGCACTGTCGGATGATCAGTACCGAGGGAGTGCCGCACTGTCGGAGGGTCAGTACCGAGGGAGCGCCGCACTGCCGGAGGGTCAGTACTGAGGGAGCGCCGCACTGCCGGAGGGTCAGTGCTGAGGGAGCGCTGCACTGCCGGAGGGTCAGTGCTGAGGGAGCGCCGCACTGCCGGAGGGTCAGTACTGAGGGAGCGCCGCACTGTTGGAGGATCAGTACTGAGGGACCGCCGCACTACCGGAGGGTCAGTACCGAGGGAGCGCCGCACTGTTGGAGGATCAGTACTGAGGGAGCGCCGCACTGTCGGAGGGTCAGTGCTGAAGGAGTGCCGCATTGTCAGAGGGTCAGGACTGAAGGAGCGCTGCACTGTCGGAGGGTCAGTGCTGAGCGAGTACCTCACTGTTGGAGCGTCGGTATTGAGGGAGCGCCGCTCTGTCGGATGATCAGAATTGAGGGAGTGCCGCACTGTTGGAGGGTCACTACTGAGGCAGTGCCTAACTGTCGGAGGGTCAGTACTGAGGGAGTGCCGCACTGTCGGAAGGCCCGTATTGAGGGAGCGCCGCACTGTGAGAGGGTCAGTACTGAGGGAGAGCCGCACTGTCGGAGGGTCAGTACTGAGAGGGTGCTGCACTGTCGGAGGGTCAGGACTGAAGGAGTTACTCAGTGTCAGAGGGTCAGGGCTGAGGGAGTGCCGCACTGTCAGAGGGTGAGTACTGAGGGAGCGCCGCACTGTCGGAGGGTGAGTACTGAGGGAGCGCCGCACTGTCGGAGGGTGAGTACTGAGGGAGCGCCGCACTGTCGGAGGGTGAGTACTGAGGGAGCGCCGCACTGTCGGAGGGTGAGTACTGAGGGAGCGCCGCACTGTCGGAGGGTGAGTACTGAGGGAGCGCCGCACTGTCGGAGGGTGAGTACTGAGGGAGCGCCGCACTGTCGGAGGGTGAGTACTGAGGGAGCGCCGCACTGTCGGAGGGTGAGTACTGAGGGAGCGCCGCACTGTCGGAGGGTCAGGACTGAAGGAGTTACTCAGTGTCAGAGGGTCAGGGCTGAGGGAGTGCCGCACTGTCGGAGGGTGAGTACTGAGGGAGCGCCGCACTGTCGGAGGGTGAGTACTGAGGGAGCGCCTCCCTGTCGGAGGGTCAGTACTGAGGGAGCACCGCCCTGATAGAGGGTCAGTGCTGAGGGAATGCTGCACTGTTGGAGGGTCAGTACTGAGGGAGCGCCTCCCAGTCAGAGGGTCAGTGCTGAGGGAGCGCCGCACTTTCGGAGGGTCAGTACTGAGGGAGACCTGCAATGTCGGTCAGTCAGTACTGAGGGAGTGCGGCACTGTTGGAGGTTCTGTACTGATGGAATGCTGCACTATCGGAGGGTCAGTAGTGAGGGAGCGCCGCACTGTCGGAGGGTCTGTACTGAGTGAGTGACGCACTGTCGCTGGGTCAATACTGAGGGAGCGCCGCACTGTCGGACAATCTGTACTGCTGAATTGCTGCTCTGCCGGAGGGATGGTACAGTGGGAGGGTCAGTGCTGAGGGAGTGCCGCACTGTCGGAGGGTCAGTGCTGAGGGAGCGCTGCACTGTCGGAGGGTCAGTAATGAGGGAATGCCGCACTGTCGGAGGTGAAGTACTCAGGGAGCGAGCTCTGTCGGAGAGTCAGTAGTGAGGGCGTGCCGCACTATCGGAGGGTCAGTAATGAGGGAGTGCCGCACTGTTGGAGCGTCAGTACTGAGGGAGTGCTGCACTGTAAGAGGGTTAGTACTGAAGGAGCGCCGCACTGTCAGAGGGTCTGTACTGAGTGAGTGACGCACTGTCGCTGGGTCAATACTGAGGGAGTGCCGCACTGTCGGAGAATCTGTACTGCTGAAGTGCTGCTCTGCCGGAGGGTTGGTACAGTGGCAGTGTTAGTACTGAGGGAGTGCCGCACTGTCGGAGGGTCAGTATTGAGTGGGTGCTGCACTGTCAGAGGGTCACTGCTGAGGGAGCTGTACCCTGTTGGAGGGTCAGTACTGATGGAGTGCCCCGCTGTCCGAGTGTCTCTATTGAGAGAGTGCCACATTGTCGGTAGGTCCGTACAGAGTGAGTGCCGCATTGTCGGAGGGTCAGTAGTGAGGGAGTGCCGCACTGTCGGAGGGTCAGTACTGAGGGAGCGCCGCACTGTCAGAGGGTCTGTACTGAGGGAGCGCCGCACTGTCGGAGGGTCAGTACTGAGGGAGCGCCGCACTGTCGGAGGGTCAGTACTGAGGGAGCGCCGCACTGTCAGAGGGTCAGTACTGAGGGAGCGCCGCACTGTCAGAGGGTCAGTACTGAGGGAGCGCCGCACCGTCGGAGGGTCAGTACTGAGGGAGCGCCGCACCGTCGGAGGGTCAGTACTGAGGGAGCGCCGCACCGTCGGAGGGTCAGTACTGAGGGAGCGCCGCACCGTCGGAGGGTCAGTACTGAGGGAGCGCCGCACCGTCGGAGGGTCAGTACTGAGGGAGCGCCGCACCGTCGGAGGGTCAGTACTGAGGGAGCGCCGCACCGTCGGAGGGTCAGTACTGAGGGAGCGCCGCACCGTCGGAGGGTCAGTACTGAGGGAGCGCCGCACCGTCGGAGGGTCAGTACTGAGGGAGCGCCGCACCGTCGGAGTTTCAGGACTGAGGAAGGGCCGCACTGTCGGAGGGTCAGTCCTTTGGAGGCCGCGGGGGTGGTGGGGGTAGAATTCCCCCCAGTTTCTGGCTGATTTCTCCCTCAACCTCACCAAAGGCTTAAATGTGTCATGGTTACATCGCTGCTTGTGGGAGCTTGCTGTGCGCTAACCCACTGCTGCCTTTCCTGTGAGACAACAACCGGCTGAGTCTCCTGTTGCGTGACGCGCTCAGTGCTCTCGGAGTGCGTGTCAGTCTGTGTCACCAGGCAACTGTGTAATCTGACCCTTACGGGAATGAGCGAGAAACAGAGATCTCGTGTTACACTTTAATTTATTCATCATTTCACCTCGTCTCTCCTGGCCGGCGGCCAGAGGAGGTATAAAAAAGAAAATCAATACAGTCGAATTGGAAACTGAATAAACACAGGATGTAGGTGAGGGTGGAAGGGAGGAGGGTAGGCGTGGAAAATAAACCTTAATAAACAAAACACCCGTTATTAAGCGAGACAAGAGTCTGATAACTGGCACGTCAATAGTGACCAAGGCAACAGGAGCCCATTCTCCGAGGATCGAACCTTCAACCCCAGAATCTCTGGCGTGGGCCCGAGGCCTCCTCCTGGCCTTCGGACCCGCTGGCTGAGGTGGCGAACATCTTGTCGGGCCCCAGCACGAACATGTAGCAGAAGTTGGCGACCAGGAGGCCCACGATGGGGAAGAAGGTGAGGCCGTATCCGAATCCCCGGAAAGTACTGCTCATGGCGGACGTCATCCAGTAAATCAACCTGAGGGTGTTGGAGAGTAAAGGGGGCACCATTAATCCCTTACTCTGGACGCATTGTCTCTCAGGGACCTTTCACCCCTCAGAAGCAGCCCTGTCTCTTTCGCTTCGGAATTTTGAGCTGGACGCCAGGAAAGCAAGGGCAGGAAGATGGACATAGGTCAGGAACACACAAAGTCCCGTCACTCCCAGGACAGGTACAGCACGGGGTTAGATACAGAGTAAAGCTCCCTCTACACCGTCCACATCAAACACTCCCAGGACAGGTACAGCACGGGGTTAGATACAGAGTAAAGCTCCCTCTACACTGTCCCCATCAAACACTCCCAGGACAGGTACAGCACGGGGTTAGATACAGAGTAAAGCTCCCTCTACACTGTCCCCATCAAACACTCCCAGGACAGGTACAGCACGGGGTTAGATACAGAGTAAAGCTCCCTCTACACCGTCCCCATCGAACACTCCCAGGACAGGTACAGTATGTGGATAGATACAGAGTAAAGCTCCCTCTACACTGTCCCCATCAAACACTCCCAGGACAGGTACAGCACGGGGTTAGATACAGAGTAAAGCTCCCTCTACACTGTCTCCATCAAACACTCCCAGGACAGGTACAGCACGGGGTTAGATACAGAGTAAAGCTCCCTCTACACTGTCCCCATCAAACACTCCCAGGACAGGTACAGCACGGGGTTAGATACAGAGTAAAGCTCCCTCTACACCGTCCCCATCGAACACTCCCAGGACAGGTACAGTATGTGGATAGATACAGAGTAAAGCTCCCTCTACACTGTCCCCATCAAACACTCCCAGGACAGGTACAGTATGTGGTTAGATACAGAGTAAAGCTCCCTCTACACCATCCCCATCAAACACTCCCAGGACAGGTACAGCACGGGGTTAGATACTGAGTAAAGCTCCCTCTACACTGTCCCCATCAAACACTCCCAGGACAGGTACAGCACGGGGTTAGATACAGAGTAAAGCTCCCTCTACACTGTCCCCATCAAACACTCCCAGGACAGAGACAACACGGGGTTAGATACAGAGTAAAGCTCCCTGTACACTGTCCCCATCAAACACTCCCAGGGCTGGTACAGCACGGGGTTAGATACAGAGTAAAGCTCCCTCTACACTGTCCCCATCAAACACTCCCAGGAAAGGTACAGCACGGGGTTAGATACAGAGTAAAGCTCCCTCTACACCCTCCCCATCAAACACTCCCAGGACAGGTACAGCACGGGTTAGATACAGAGTAATGCTCCCTCTACACCGTCCCCATCAAACACTCCCAGGACAGGTACAGCACGGGGTTAGATACAGAGTAAAGCTCCCTCTACACTGTCCCCATCAAACACTCCCAGGACAGGTACAGCACGGGGTTAGATACAGAGTAAAGCTTCCTCTACACCGTCCCCATCAAACACTCCCAGAACAGTACAGCACGGGTTAGATACAGAGTAAAGCTCCCTCTACACCCTCCCCATCAAACACTCCCAGGACAGGTACAGCACGGGTTAGATACAGAGTAATGCTCCCTCTACACCGTCCCCATCAAACACTCCCAGGACAGGTACAGCACGGGGTTAGATACAGAGTAAAGCTCCCTCTACACTGTCCCCATCAAACACTCCCAGGACAGGTACAGCACGGGGTTAGATACAGAATAAAGCTCCCTCTACTTTGTGCCCATCAAACGCCCCCTTGGGGGAGGGGGGTGGTCTGTGGGGTGGAGGGACGCTGGTGAATTGGTTCCCCCGGATGAAGACTCACCTGGCGAGGGCGAAGAAGGCAGCGAGGAGTGGGAGGAGTTTGAGCAGATCCTGTGGGAGGTATGTTGAGAGGACGATGAGGTTGGCGTAGAAAAGCACAAAGAGATGGATCGAGTCGGTCACGAAGCCTCGGTGGACGTCCACCAGCTCCCTGCCGGGTCCCAGGGGCTCACTGCAGGCAGAGCAGCACCTCGCCAGGCCGTACACGATGATACCTGTCGGTGTTGGGGGTCAGGGGGGGACAGAAAGACGAGGAAAGCGGGTGAAACAGGGTGGGATTCCAGATCGCCGGACCCCAGAGAGCGGGCGAAAGCCAGGCACGTTGCGGTGGGTCTGGAGTTACATATAGGACCGGCCTGGGTAAGAATGGCAGGCGTTCCTCGCTGAAGAGTCATTGTGAGTCGCTTCGCTTTCCAACAATGCATCCTGGTGACCACTGCCAGTCCCTGCCCGTTGGAACTTGCCAAGTGTGCCCTCTGGGCACCTCCGCTCTGCCTTCCGAGTCACGCGGTTCAAGGCACACTCCAGCAGCCTGGTTCCAAAACCGAGGCAGGCACCACTGCCCCCACCCCCATGGACTCACGAGGGAGTGCTGCACTGACAGAGGGTCATTACTGAGGGGGTGCTGCACTGTCGGAGGGTCAGTACTGAGGGAGCGCTGCGCTGTCGGAGTGTCAGTACTGAGGGAGCGCCGCACTGTCGGAGGGTCAGTACTAAGGGAGTGCCGCACTGTTGGAGGGTCAGTAATGAGGCAGCGCCGCACTGTTGGAGGGTCAGTGCTTTGGAGGCCGCGGGGGTGGTGGGGGTAGAATTCTGGCTGATTTCTCCCTCAACCTCACCAAAGGCTTAAATGTGTCATGGTTACATCGCTGCTTGTGGGAGCTTGCTGTGCACTAACCCACTGCTGCCTTTCCTGTGAGACAACAACCGGCTGAGTCTCCTGTTGCGTGACGCGCTCAGTGCTCTCGGAGTGCGTGTCAGTCTGTGTCACCAGGCAACTGTGTAATCTGACCCTTACGTGAATGAGCGAGAAACAGAGATCTCGTGTTACACTTTAATTTATTCATCATTTCACCTCGTCTCTCCTGGCCGGCGGCCAGAGGAGGTATAAAAAAGAAAATCAATACAGTCGAATTGGAAACTGAATAAACACAGGATGTAGGTGAGGGTGGAAGGGAGGAGGGTAGGCGTGGAAAATAAACCTTAATAAACAAAACACCCGTTATTAAGCGAGACAAGAGTCTGATAACTGGCACGTCAATAGTGACCAAGGCAACAGGAGCCCATTCTCCGAGGATCGAACCTTCAACCCCAGAATCTCTGGCGTGGGCCCGAGGCCTCCTCCTGGCCTTCGGACCCGCTGGCTGAGGTGGCGAACATCTTGTCGGGCCCCAGCACGAACATGTAGCAGAAGTTGGCGACCAGGAGGCCCACGATGGGGAAGAAGGTGAGGTCGTATCCAAAGCCCCGGAAAGTACTGCTCATGGCGGACGTCATCCAGTAAATCAACCTGAGGGTGTTGGAGAGTAAAGGGGGCACCATTAATCCCTTACTCTGGACGCATTGTCTCTCAGGGACCTTTCACCCCTCAGAAGCAGCCCTGTCTCTTTCGCTTCGGAATTTTGAGCTGGACGCCAGGAAAGCAAGGGCAGGAAGATGGACATAGGTCAGGAACACACAAAGTCCCGTCACTCCCAGGACAGGTACAGCACGGGGTTAGATACAGAGTAAAGCTCCCTCTACACTGTCCCCATCAAACACTCCCAGGAAAGGTACAGCACGGGGTTAGATACAGAGTAAAGCTCCCTCTACACTGTCCCCGTCAAACACTCCCAGGACAGGTACAGCACGGGGTTAGATACAGAGTAAAGCTCCCTGTACACTGTCCCCATCAAACACTCCCAGGACAGGTACAGCACGGGGTTAGATACAGAGTAAAGCTCCCTCTACACTGTCCCCGTCAAACACTCCCAGGACAGGTACAGCACGGGGTTAGATACAGAGTAAAGCTCCCTCTACACTGTCCCCATCAAACACTCCCAGGACAGGTACAGCACGGGGTTAGATACAGAGTAAAGCTCCCTCTACACCGTCCCAATCAAACGCCCCCTTGGTGGGGGGGGGGGGGGGGGGGGGGTGGGCTGTGGGGTGGAGGGACGCTGGTGAAGTGGTTCCCCCGGATGAAGACTCACCTGGCGAGGGTGAAGAAGGCAGCGAGGAGTGGGAGGAGTTTGAGCAGATCCTGTGGGAGGTATGTTGAGAGGACGATGAGGTTGGCGTAGAAAAGCACAAAGAGATGGATCGAGTCGGTCACGAAGCCTCGGTGGACGTCCACCAGCTCCCTGCCGGGTCCCAGGGGCTCACTGCAGGCAGAGCAGCACCTCGCCAGGCCGTACACGATGATACCTGTCGGTGTTGGGGGTGGGGGAGGGACAGAAAGACGAGGAAAGCGGGTGAAACAGGGTGGGATTCCAGATCGTCGGACCCCAGAGAGCGGGCGAAAGCCAGGCACGTTGCAGTGGGTCTGGAGTTACATATAGGACCGGCCTGGGTAAGGATGGCAGGCGTTCCTCGCTGAAGAGTCATTGTGAGTCGCTTCGCTTTCCTACAATGCATCCTGGTGACCACTGCCAGTCCCTGCCCGTTGGAACTTGCCAAGTGTGCCCTCTGGGCACCTCCGCCCTGCCTTCCGAGTCACGCGGTTGTGGGTTCGAGGCACAATCCAGCAGCCTGGTTCCAAAACCGAGGCAGGCACCACTGCCCCCACCCCCATGGACTCACGAGGGAGTGCTGCACTGACAGAGGGTCATTACTGAGGGAGTGCCGCTCTGTCGGAGGGTCAGTACTGAGGGAGTGCCGCACTGTCAGAGTGTCAGTACTGAGGGAGCGCCGCACTGTCGGAGTGTCAGTACTGAGGGAGTGCCGCACTGTCGTAGGGTTATTACTGAGGGAGCGCCGCACAGTCAGAGGGTCAGTCATGAGGGAGTACCGCACTTTTGGAGGGTCAGTACTGAGGGATCGCCTCACTGTCGGAGGGTATGTATTGAGGGAGCGCCGCACTGTCGGAGGGTCAGTACTGAGGGAGTGCCGCACTGTCGGAGGGTCAGTGCTGAGGGAGCGTCGCACTGTCGGAGTGTCAGTGCTGAGGGAGCGCTGCACTGTCGGAGGGTCAGTGCTGAGGGAGCGCCGCACTGCCGGAGGGTCAGTACTGAGGGATCGCCGCACTGTCGGAGGGTCAATACTGATGGAGCGCCGCACTGTCGGAGGGTCATCACTGAGGGAGTGCCGCTCTATCGGAGGGTCAGTACTGAGGGAGCGCCGCACTGTCAGAGGGTCAGTACTGATGGAGTGCTGCACTGTCGGAGGGTCAGTACTGAGGGAGCGCCGCACTGTCGGAGGGTGAGAAATGAGGGAGTGCCGCAATGTTGGAGGGTCAGTACCGAGGGAGTGCTGCACTGTCGGTGGGTCAGTACCGAGGGAGTGCCGCACTGTCGGAGAGTCAGTACTGAGTGAGGGCTGCACTGTCGGAGGCTCAGTACTAAGGGAGTGCCGCACTGTTGGAGGGTCAGTACTGAGGGAGTGCCGCACTGTCGGAGGGTCAGTACTGAGGAAGCGCTGCCTTGTCGGAGGGTCAGTACTGAGGAAGCACTGCACTGTTGGAGGGTCAGTGCTTTGGAGGCCGCGGGGGTGGTGGGGGTAGAATCCCCCCCAGTTTCTGGCTGATTTCTCCCTCAACCTCACCAAAGGCTTAAATGTGTCATGGTTACATCGCTGCTTGTGGGAGCTTGCTGTGCGCTAACCCACTGCTGCCTTTCCTGTGAGACAACAACCGGCTGAGTCTCCTGTTGCGTGACGCGCTCAGTGCTCTCGGAGTGCGTGTCAGTCTGTGTCACCAGGCAACTGTGTAATCTGACCCTTACGGGAATGAGCGAGAAACAGAGATCTCGTGTTACACTTTAATTTATTCATCATTTCACCTCGTCTCTCCTGGCCGGCGGACAGAGGAGGTATAAAAAAGAAAATCAATACAGTCGAATTGGAAACTGAATCAACACAGGATGTAGGTGAGGGTGGAAGGGAGGAGGGTAGGCGTGGAAAATAAACCTTAATAAACAAAACACCCGTTATTAAGCGAGACAAGAGTCTGATAACTGGCACGTCAATAGTGACCAAGGCAACAGGAGCCCATTCTCCGAGGATCGAACCTTCAACCCCAGAATCTCTGGCGTGGGCCCGAGGCCTCCTCCTGGCCTTCGGATCCGCTGGCTGAGGTGGCGAACATCTTGTCGGGCCCCAGCACGAACATGTAGCAGAAGTTGGCGACCAGGAGGCCCACGATGGGGAAGAAGGTGAGGGCGTATCCGAATCCCCGGAAAGTACTGCTCATGGCGGACGTCATCCAGTAAATCAACCTGAGGGTGTTGGAGAGTAAAGGGGGCACCATTAATCCCTTACTCTGGACGCATTGTCTCTCAGGGACCTTTCACCCCTCAGAAGCAGCCCTGTCTCTTTCGCTTCGGAATTTTGAGCTGGACGCCAGGAAAGCAAGGGCAGGAAGATGGACATAGGTCAGGAACACACAAAGTCCCGTCACTCCCAGGACAGGTACAGCACGGGGTTAGATACAGAGTAAAGCTCCCTCTACACTGTCCCCATCAAACACTCCTAGGACAGGTACAGCACGGGGTTAGATACAGAGTAAATCTCTCTCTACACTGTCCCCATCAAACACTCCCAGGACAGGTACAGCACGGGGTTAGATACAGAGTAAAGCTCCCTCTACACTGTCCCCATCAAACACTCCCAGGACAGGTACAGCACGGGGTTAGATACAGAGTAAAGCTCCCTCTACTTTGTGCCCATCAAACGCCCCCTTGGTGGGGGGGGGGGGTGGGCTGTGGGGTGGAGGGACGCTGGTGAAGTGGTTCCCCCAGATGAAGACTCACCTGGCGAGGGCGAAGAAGGCAGCGAGGAGTGGGAGGAGTTTGAGCAGATCCTGTGGGAGGTATGTTGAGGGGACGATGAGGTTGGCATAGAAAAGCACAAAGAGATGGATCGAGTCGGTCACGTAGCCTCGGTGGACGTCCACCAGCTCCCTGCCGGGTCCCAGGGGCTCACTGCAGGCAGAGCAGCACCTCGCCAGGCCGTACACGATGATACCTGTCGGTGTTGGGGGTGGGGGGGGGGACAGAAAGACGAGGGAAGCGGGTGAAACAGGGTGGGATTCCAGATCGCCGGACCCCAGAGAGCGGGCGAAAGCCAGGCACGTTGCAGTGGGTCTGGAGTTACATATAGGACCGGCCTGGGTAAGAATGGCAGGCGTTCCTCGCTGAAGAGTCATTGTGAGTCGCTTCGCTTTCCAACAATGCATCCTGGTGACCACTGCCAGTCCCTGCCCGTTGGAACTTGCCAAGTGTGCCCTCTGGGCACCTCCGCTCTGCCTTCCGAGTCACGGGGTTGTGGGTTTGAGGCACACTCCAGCAGCCTGGTTCCAAAACCAAGGCAGGCACCACCGCCTCCACCCCCATGGACTCCCGAGGGAGTGCTGTACTGACAGAGGGTCATTACTGAGGGAGTGCCGCACTGTCGGAGGGTTATTACTGAGGGAGCGCCGCACTGTCAGAGGGTCAGTACTGAGTGAGTACCGCACTGTCAGAGGGTCAATACTGATGGAGCGCCGCACTGCCGGTGGGTCAGTACTGAGGTAGTGCCGCGCTATCGGATGGTCAGTACTGAGGGAGCGCCGCACTGTCAGAGGGTCAGTACTGAGGGAGCGCCACGCTGTCAGAGTGTCAGTACTGAGGGAGCGCCGCACTGTCAGAGGGCCAGTACTGAGGGAGTGACGCACTGTCGGAGGGTCAGCACTGAGGGAGCGCCGCGCTGTCAGAGGGTCAGTACTGAGGGAGCGCCGCACTGTCGGAGGGTCAGTGCTGAGGGAGCGCCGCACTGTCGGAGGGTCAGTGCTGAGGGAGCGCCGCACTGTCGGAGGGTCAGTGCTGAGGGAGCGCCGCACTGTCGGAGGGTCAGTGCTGAGGGAGCGCCGCACTGCCGGAGGGTCAATACTGATGGAGCGCGGCACTGTCAGAGGGTCAATACTGATGGAGCGCGGCACTGTCGGAGGGTCAGTACTGAGGGAGCGCCGCGCTATCGGAGGGTCAGTACTGAGGGAGCGCCGCACTGTCAGAGGGTCAGTACTGAGGGAGCACCGCGCTGTCAGAGTGTCAGTACTGAGGGAGCGCCGCGCTGTCAGAGGGTCAGTACTGAGGGACCGCCGCGCTGTCAGAGGGTCAGTGCTGAGGGAGCGCCGCACTGTCGGAGGGTCAGTGCTGAGGGAGCGCCGCACTGTCAGAGGGTCAGTATTGAGGGAGTGCCTCACTGTCAGAGGGTCAGTACTGAGGGAGTGCCGCACTGTCAGAGGGTCAGTACTAATGGAGTGCTGCACTGTCGGAGGGTCAGTACTGAGGGAGCGCCGCACTGCCGGAGGGTCAGAAATGAGGGAGTGCCGCAATGTTGGAGGGTCAGTACCGAGGGAGTGCTGCACTGTCGGTGGGTCAGTACCGAGGGAGCGCCGCACTGTCGGAGGGTCAGTACTGAGTGAGGGCTGCACTGTCGGAGGCCTCAGTACTAAGGGAGTGCCGCACTGTTGGAGGGTCAGTACTGAGGGGAGTGCCGCACTGTCGGAGGGTCAGTACTGAGGAAGCACCGCACTGTTGGAGGGTCAGTGCTTTGGAGGCCGCGGGGGTGGTGGGGGTAGAATTCCCCCAGTTTCTGGCTGATTTCTCCCTCAACCTCACCAAAGGCTTAAATGTGTCATGGTTACATCGCTGCTTGTGGGAGCTTGCTGTGCGCTAACCCACTGCTGCCTTTCCTGTGAGACGACAATCGGCTGAGTCTCCTGTTGCGTGACGCGCTCAGTGCTCTCGGAGTGCGTGTCAGTCTGTGTCACCAGGCAACTGTGTAATCTGACCCTTACGGGAATGAGCGAGAAACAGAGATCTCGTGTTACACTTTAATTTATTCATCATTTCACCTCGTCTCTCCTGGCCGGCTGCCAGAGGAGGTATAAAAAAGAAAATCAATACAGTCGAATAGGAAACTGAATAAACACAGGATGTAGGTGAGGGTGGAAGGGAGGAGGGTAGGCGTGGAAAATAAACCTTAATAAACAAAACACCCGTTATTAAGCTAGACAAGAGTCTGATAACTGGCACGTCAATAGTGACCAAGGCAACAGGAGCCCATTCTCCGAGGATCGAACCTTCAACCCCAGAATCTCTGGCGTGGGCCCGAGGCCTCCTCCTGGCCTTCGGACCCGCTGGCTGAGGTGGCGAACATCTTGTCGGGCCCCAGCACGAACATGTAGCAGAAGTTGGCGACCAGGAGGCCCACGATGGGGAAGAAGGTGAGGTCGTATCCGAATCCCCGGAAAGTACTGCTCATGGCGGACGTCATCCAGTAAATCAACCTGAGGGTGTTGGAGAGTAAAGGGGGCACCATTAATCCCTTACTCCGGACGCATTGTCTCTCAGGGAACTTTCACCCCTCAGAAGCAGCCCTGTCTCTTTCGCCTCGGAGTTTTTGAGCTGGACGCCAGGAAAGCAAGGGCAGGAAGATGGACATAGGTCAGGAACACACAAAGTCCCGTCACTCCCAGGACAGGTACAGCACGGGGTTAGATACAGAGTAAAGCTCCCTGTACACTGTCCCCATCAAACACTCCCAGGACAGGTACAGCACGGGGTTAGATACAGAGTAAAGCTCCCTCTACACTGTCCCCATCAAACACTCCCAGGACAGGTACAGCATGGGGTTAGATACAGAGTAAATCTCCCTCTACACCGTCCCCATCAAACACTCCCAGGACAGGTACAGCACGGGGTTAGATACAGAGTAAAGCCCCCTCTACACTGTCCCCATCAAACACTCCCAGGACAGATACAGCACGGGGTTAGATACAGAGTAAAGCTCCCTCTACACTGTCCCCATCAAACACTCCCAGGACAGGTACAGCACGGGGTTAGATACAGAGTAAAGCTCCCTCTACACTGTCCCCATCAAACACTCCCAGGACAGGTACAGCACGGGGTTAGATACAGAGTAAAGCTCCCTCTACACTGTCCCCATCAAACACTCCCAGGACAGGTACAGCACGGGGTTAGATACAGAGTAAAGCTCCCTCTACACTGTCCCCATCAAACACTCCCAGGACAGGTACAGCACGGGGGTTAGATACAGAGTAAAGCTCCCTCTACACTGTCCCCATCAAACACTCCCAGGACAGGTACAGCACGGGGTTAGATACAGAGTAAAGCTCCCTCTACTTTGTGCCCATCAAACGCCCCCTTGGTGGTGGGGGGGGGGGGGTGGGGGGGCTGTGGGGTGGAGGGACGCTGGTGAAGTGGTTCCCCCGGATGAAGACTCACCTGGCGGAGGGCGAAGAAGGCAGCGAGGAGTGGGAGGAGTTTGAGCAGATCCTGTGGGAGGTATGTTGAGAGGACGATGAGGTTGGCGTAGAAAAGCACAAAGAGATGGATCAAGTCGGTCACGAAGCCTCGGTGGACGTCCACCAGCTCCCTGCCGGGTCCCAGGGGCTCCCTGCAGGCAGAGCAGCACCTCGCCAGGCCGTACACGATGATACCTGTCGGTGTTGGGGGTGGGGGGGGGGACAGAAAGACGAGGGAAGCGGGTGAAACAGGGTGGGATTCCAGATCGCCGGACCCCAGAGAGCGGGCGAAAGCCAGGCACGTTGCGGTGGGTCTGGAGTTACATATAGGACCGGCCTGGGTAAGAATGGCAGGCGTTCCTCGCTGAAGAGTCATTGTGAGTCGCTTCGCTTTCCAACAATGCATCCTGGTGACCACTGCCAGTCCCTGCCCGTTGGAACTTGCCAAGTGTGCCCTCTGGGCACCTCCGCTCTGCCTTCCGAGTCACGGGGTTGTGGGTTCGAGGCACACTCCAGCAGCCTGGTTCCAAAACCGAGGCAGGCACCACCGCCTCCACCCCCATGGACTCCCGAGGGAGTGCTGTACTGACAGAGGGTCATTACTGAGGGAGTGCCGCACTGTCGGAGGGTTATTACTGAGGGAGCGCCGCACTGCCGGTGGGTCAGTACTGAGGGAGTGCCGCGCTATCGGATGGTCAGTACTGAGGGAGCGCCGCACTGTCAGAGGGTCAGTACTGAGGGAGCGCCGCGCTGTCAGAGTGTCAGTACTGAGGGAGCGCCGCACTGTCAGAGGGTCAGTAGTGAGGGAGTGACGCACTGTCGGAGGGGTCAGCATTGAGGGAGCGCCGCGCTGTCAGAGGGTCAGTACTGAGGGAGCGCCGCACTGTCGGAGGGTCAGGGCTGAGGGAGCGCCGCACTGTCGGAGGGTCAGTGCTGAGGGAGCGCCGCACTGTCGGAGGGTCAGTGCTGAGGGAGCGCCGCACTGCCGGAGGGTCAATACTGATGGAGCGCCGCACTGTCAGAGGGTCAATACTGATGGAGCGCCGCACTGTCAGAGGGTCAATACTGATGGAGCGCCGCACTGTCAGAGGGTCAATACTGATGGAGCGCCGCACTGTCAGAGGGTCAATACTGAGGGAGCGCCGCACTGTCAGAGGGTCAGTACTGAGGGAGCGCCGCACTGTCAGAGGGTCAGTACTGAGGGAGCGCCGCACTGTCGGAGTGTCAGAAATGAGGGAGCGCCGCAATGTCGGAGGGTCAGTACTGAGGGAGTTCTGCACTGTCGGTGGGTCAGTACTGAGGGAGCGCCGCACTGTCGGAGGGTCAGTACTGAGTGAGGGCTGCACTGTTGGAGGGTCAGTACTGAGGGAGTGCCGCACTGTTGGAGGGTCAGTAATGAGGCAGCGCCGCACTGTTGGAGGGTCAGTACTGAGGAAGCACCGCACTGTTGGAGGGTCAGTGCTTTGGAGGCCGCGGGGGTGGTGGGGGGTAGAATTCTGGCTGATTTCTCCCTTAACCTCACCAAAGGCTTAAATGTGTCATGGTTACATCGCTGCTTGTGGGAGCTTGCTGTGCACTAACCCACTGCTGCCTTTCCTGTGAGACAACAACCGGCTGAGTCTCCTGTTGCGTGACGCGCTCAGTGCTCTCGGAGTGCGTGTCAGTCTGTGTCACCAGGCAACTGTGTAACTGACCCTTACGGGAATGAGCGAGAAACAGAGATCTCGTGTTACACTTTAATTTATTCATCATTTCACCTCGTCTCTCCTGGCCGGCTGCCAGAGGAGGTATAAAAAAGAAAATCAATACAGTCGAATTGGAAACTGAATAAACACAGGATGTAGGTGAGGGTGGAAGGGAGGTGGGTAGGCGTGGAAAATAAACCTTAATAAACAAAACACCCGTTATTAAGCGAGACAAGAGTCTGATAACTGGCACGTCAATAGTGACCAAGGCAACAGGAGCCCATTCTCCGAGGATCGAACCTTCAACCCCAGAATCTCTGGCGTGGGCCCGAGGCCTCCTCCTGGCCTTCGGACCCGCTGGCTGAGGTGGCGAACATCTTGTCGGGCCCCAGCACGAACATGTAGCAGAAGTTGGCGACCAGGAGGCCCACGATGGGGAAGAAGGTGAGGCCGTATCCGAATCCCCGGAAAGTACTGCTCATGGCGGACGTCATCCAGTAAATCAACCTGAGGGTGTTGGAGAGTAAAGGGGGCACCATTAATCCCTTACTCCGGACGCATTGTCTCTCAGGGACCTTTCACCCCTCAGAAGCAGCCCTGTCTCTTTCGCTTTGGAATTTTGAGCTGGACGCCAGGAAAGCAAGGGCAGGAAGATGGACATAGGTCAGGAACACACAAAGTCCCGTCACTCCCAGGACAGGTACAGCACGGGGTTAGATACAGAGTAAAGCTCCCTGTACACTGTCCCCATCAAACACTCCCAGGATTGGTACAGCACGGGGTTAGATACAGATTAAAGCTCCCTCTACACTGTCCCCATCAAACACTCCCAGGATTGGTACAGCACGGGGTTAGATACAGAGTAAAGCTCCCTCTACACTGTCCCCATCAAACAGTCCCAGGACAGAGACAACACGGGGTTAGATACAGAGTAAAGCTCCCTCTGCACTGTCCCCATCAAACACTCCCAGGACAGGTACAGCACAGGGTTAGATACAGAGTAAAGCTCCCTCTACACTGTCCCCATCAAACACTCCCAGGACAGGTACAGCATGGGTTAGATACAGAGTAAATCTCCCTCTACACTGTCCCCATCAAACATTCCCAGGACAGGTACAGCACGGGGTTAGATACAGTGTAAAGCTCCCTCTACACTGTCCCCATCAAACACTCCCAGGACAGGTACAGCACGGGGTTAGATACAGAGTAAAGCTCCCTCTACACTGTCCCCATCAAACACTCCCAGGACAGGTACAGCACGGGGTTAGATACAGAGTAAAGATCCCTCTACACTGTCCCCATCAAACACTCCCAGGACAGGTACAGCACGGGGTTAGATACAGAGTAAAGATCCCTCTACACTGTCCCCATCAAACACTCCCAGGACAGGTACAGCACGGGGTTAGATACAGAGTAAAGCTCCCTCTACACTGTCCCCCATCAAACACTCCCAGGACAGGTACAGCACGGGGTTAGATACAGAGTAAAGCTCCCTCTACACCGTCCCCATCAAACGCCCCCTTGGTGGGGGGGGGGGGGGGGGGGGGGGGGGGGGGGGGGTGGGGGGGGCTGTGGGGTGGAGGGACGCTGGTGAAGTGGTTCCCCCGGATGAAGACTCACCTGGCGAGGGCGAAGAAGGCAGCGAGGAGTGGGAGGAGTTTGAGCAGATCCTGTGGGAGGTATGTTGAGAGGACGATGAGGTTGGCGTAGAAAAGCACAAAGAGATGGATCGAGTCGGTCACGAAGCCTCGGTGGACGTCCACCAGCTCCCTGCCGGGTCCCAGGGGCTCACTGCAGGCAGAGCAGCACCTCGCCAGGCCGTACACGATGATACCTGTCGGTGTTGGGGGTGGGGGGGGGGACAGAAAGACGAGGGAAGCGGGTGAAACAGGGTGGGATTCCAGATCGCCGGACCCCAGAGAGCGGGCGAAAGCCAGGCACGTTGCAGTGGGTCTGGTGTTACATATAGGACCGGCCTGGGTAAGAATGGCAGGCGTTCCTCGCTGAAGAGTCATTGTGAGTCGCTTCGCTTTCCAACAATGCATCCTGGCGACCACTGCCAGTCCCTGCCCGTTGGAACTTGCCAAGTGCGCCCTCTGGGCACCTCCGCTCTGCCTTCCGAGTCACGGGGTTGTGGGTTCGAGGCACACTCCAGCAGCCTCTTTCCAACACCAAGGCAGGCAACCCCCCACCCCACATGGACACCCGAGGGTCATTACTGAGGGAGTGCCACACTGTCAGAGGGTCAATACTGATGGAGCGCCGCACTGTCAGAGTGTCATTACTGAGGGAGTGCCGCGCTATCGGAGGGTCAGTACTGAGGGAGCGCCGCGCTGTCAGTGTGTCAGTACTGAGGGAGCGCCCACTGTCGGAGGGTCAGTACTGAGGGAGTGCTGCAATGTCAGAGGGTCAGTACTGAGGGAGGGCCACACTGTCGGAGGGTCAGTACTGAGGGAGCGCCGCACTGTCGGAGGGTCAGTTTTGAGGGAGCGCCGCTCTGTCGGAGGGTCAGTACTGAGGGAGTGCCGCACTGTCGGAGGTACCATCTTCATGGTGAGATGTTAAACCTGCTGCCCTCTCCAGTCCATTTCCCGATATGAATCCCTTAAACAACATCACACAACTGAAATCGAACCCTCACCCTGCCCAAGATGAAGGGCTGAAGCTGGGTCCTGTGGGTTAATAGTGCAGGAACAGTGCCAGTACGGGGCTCGCATGGGCCCAGTGGAGCGAGTGGCCTCCTACACTTCCCTGGGGGCTCTATAACGTAATGAAATACAGAGGTTCTGTGGCCATTTGGCTGAGGGTCTGCGGACGCCGAGACGGCTGGCAGGAATGGGACTGCTGACAGCAGGTACCCCGAAGGGCGTTAACTCGGGATAATCCAATTGTGCTCAGTAAGGATGGACACAAAGATAGTTTCCTCCTCGAGATCAAATCTCATCTTCATCTCTGATCTCACCTCACCTCCCTATCTCTGTACCCTCCTCCTTCCCTACACCCCTCCCTATCTCTGTCACCTCCTCCTGCCCCTACAGCCCTCCCTATCTCTGTAACCTCCTCCAGCCCCTACACCCCTCCCTATCTCGGTAACCTCCTCCAGCCCCTACACCCCTCCGAGATCTCTGCCCTCCTCTAATTCTGGCCTCTCGAGCATCCCCCGATTCCCATCGCTCCACCATTGGCCTTCAGCTGCCTGGGTGGGGGGGCCCTGAGCTCTGGAATTCCCTCCGTCAACATTTCCGACTCTCTCTCTCTCCCTCCCCCTCCTCCCTTGAGACGCCCCTTCCAGCCGACCTCTCTCATTGCCTGTCCTTAACATCCCCTCGGGGATAACTTCCATGCCCAGCACTGTGTGAAACCCATTGAGGCCCGCTTCCTTCACACATCCACCGCTCGCCCCCAGTGGCTGAACACTCCCCCACCCCCAACCACCCCGAACATCCACACATGACAGAGAGGTGGCTGCCTTACCCATCACTATGGGAACGGTGGTGAAGACTCCACATCGGAGCGTGTAGATCACCCGGGTGCTGAGGGCAGGCATCAAGGGCACATCGAAGGGCAGGAAGATGTAGGCCCCGTACAGGAAGCAGGGGTAGACGAGCAGGGCTCCGGACAATGCAGCCATGGCCTTGAGGTTGGGCCGGGTGCAGCGGGCACAGGGCGGGCGCTTTGCCCCCCTGCGCCTCCTCCTCCTCCGAGTCCGGCCACTCAGCGCCAGCCGGTGGGTAGCCTCGAGGGGGCCGGCCAGCTGCCCTGGCCGGAGTGGGGCATCAGGAAGGGCCGGCGAGACGACACCTCGGTGCCGGAGTCCGGCCCCTCCCCGGCCTCGGGCGAGGGCTGCTCTTCACCCTCGGTTGGCGGGCCCACCACCTGGACCCTGGGGTTGACCTCCTTGGGCCAGAGGTCGCCGGCCGCGACCCCCCCATCGGCACGAGGGGTCTCCGGGTTGGCGGCCCAAAGGTGAGGGCACCATCTCGATGGTGCTGCCCTCGGTCGCCAGCAGCTGGCTACCGTTGGGGTATTCCAGCGTGTCCGTTGAGTGCAGTAGGGTCGCGCCACCATCCTCGGTGGATCCCAAACTCCGGGGGCGATCCGAATCAGGCCGCTCCTCCTCCGATACGTTCTCCAGGACTTCCTCCTCGTGCGTGGGATGCTGAGGGTCAGCCTGGACCAGGGGCAGGAACCCCGACATCTCGAGTGGCTCCTGCAACGACAAAGCGCATTGGATTTACTGCCCAGGCACAGGCCGCTCGGCCCACTCAGTCCCTGCTGGTGTCGGTGCTCCACAGGCTCCGAAGAGGCCTGGGAATCCCCACACTGAGCATATCACCCCCTGACACCTCCTGACGCCAGCTCCTAGCTCTGGTTCTGCCCATGGATGCAAACAACTCTTCATCGGCCCGAGCAGGAGTCAGTACTGAGGGAGGGCCGCACTGTCGGACGGTCAGTACTGAGGGAGTGCCGCACTGTCAGAGGGTCAGTACTGAGGGAGGGCCGCA